>CM072061.1:15793749-16046249 GCA_036785405.1 Coenonympha arcania | reverse complement strand
TCTTTGGGCTCGTTCAACCTCAATCATATGAGTAGTGGCTGCGCCTCCCCATACTGATATACAGTAAGTGATTAGGGATTCACATAAGGCCTTATATACTTGCATTTTTAATTTATTGTCTACAATGTCGCGGAGATTTCTAAATATTGGTATAAGCCTTCTGACTTTATTGGCAAGTGTTGTGATATGTGGGTGCCACGTCAGGTTTCCGTCAATGATGACTCCTAGGTATCTCATGGTTTCCACCTTATCAAGGACTTCGCAAGTGCAAACGCTTGGCAGTTTGTCTGATTTATTACATGGAAAGGTATGGAGTTTAAGCGAGAAGTTAGGCTTTGGTTGGGTTACACGCGAGACACTGAAGCAAACATACTTTGTTTTTTGGGCGTTTATAGTCAGTAGATTGTTATTTAGGATTTTTGTAACAATGCTTAGACCTTTTTCAGCTGCCATACGAGTTTCGTCCCATGTTCTGCCATGAAATATAATAGCTGTATCATCAGCAAAGGCAATAATTTGCGCATTATTTAATTCCAAATTGCAAATCTCATTGGCATACACTAGAAAGAGGGTCGGTCCCAACGTACTGCCTTGTGGTATCCCATGAGTGACTTTATTGGTATTACTAGTTAGGTCACTGACTTTGACTTTTTGACTTCTTTCTGTAAGATAGTCCTTAAACCAGGCTAGTGGTATTCCTCGTATGCCGTGGCCTTCAAGCTTACGAAGAAGGAGAGGGATAGACACGGTGTCAAATGCTTTCTTGAGGTCTAGAAATACCCCTAGGCACTTGTTTTTCTGGTCAACATGCTTGGTCACAATGTTGGAAAAGGAGATTACGGCATCTTCGGTAGACTTATTGGCACGGAAACCGTATTGATTGCTTGCAATCAGGTTATGTCGTTCAAGGTAACTTACCAATCTGTGGTTAACCACCTTCTCCAAGACTTTACTTAAAGCCCTTAGTAACGAGATAGGCCTGTAATTTGAGATGGCTTGTTTATCTCCACCCTTGTGAATGGGAACGACAGTCGCCTGTTTAAATATTCCGGGGAATGTACCTGTTGCCAAACTAAGGTTACAAAGATGGTTAATAGGGAAGCAGAGAATGTCTCGAAATTTTCTCAAGAGACCCGTCGTTATACCATCATCCCCAGGAGCACAACGGATTTTGAGACTCCCCAGGATGCCCTTGATTTCTGTAGGATCTGTAGGGTTCAACATCATCGAGTTACCCTTATCAGCTTGGGATATTTGCAGGCATATCAATTCCTCTTCGGATTTATTTGTATTTCTTAGTATATCGTTAGCAAGTGCACTGCCTATACCAGTAAAATAGTTATTAACTGTATCTAAGGAACTCATCGGACTGGAATTTAACTTAAGCAATTCGTTCGCTGGGGTTTTTTGTGGAGTTAAATTACAAATTTCCTTTAATATGTCCCAGGTATCTTTCTTCCCTGTTTGTTGCCGAAGTTTATTCTGGTAGTAGCTAATTTTTAGTTTTTTAGTGATCTCCTTGCACTTATTCCTGTAGTTGATGTACTTTAGTTTATGTTCCTCACTTTCAGGAAATTTTTTAGATAATGCATGAAGACGGTCTCGTTTTTTGATACATTTGATTATGCTATAGGTAATCCAGGGTTTAAGTGATCTCTTTCTACGGGAAAGCAATATTGTATCTGTAAACTTAACAACAGTTTCTTGTAAAATGTTGTTAAGTGCTTGAGCTGATTCATTAGTGTCGGTTATTGATGCATAGGATGACCAATCAAATTCAAGCAAATATTTCCGAATTTCTTCATAATTAATTTTGGTTCTGGTATATGGGCCATGATCCAGTTTTTTAATGACAGAGGAGCCTTGTACAGATAAAAGCAATGGCAAATGGTCTGTCGTGTCTGTATTTAACACATAACATTTTGACTTACCTACTAGCTTAGTCATGAAATGATCAAGACATGTTTTGCCGTGAGTTGGAACATTGACTGCAGCCAGAAGGCCATGCGATCCTATTACATCTAGGTAATCACAGGTAATTTTGTGGCTTAGATTTAGGGTATCAATATTTATATCCCCTGTTACTATAATGTTGCGGGACCGAGTGGTAGTCAGAACTATATCTAGAGAGTCAATGAATGGCCGAATTTCCTTGAAACAATATGGTCTATAAATTCCAAGGACAGTCATATTTCCTATCCTTGCGGCAAGGCAATTCGCTTCCCTAATATTTACCTCACTGACATTAGTTTGTATTTCGGATTTGATGTACATCATAACCCCATCATTTTGGTTAAAGCTACGCTTTGTTTGATAAGCGTTGTAGCCATCAATGAGTGGGGGGATAGTCCATTCGTTACACCAGCATTCAGTGAAGATCATAACATCTGGGTGAACTTGAAGTTGTGAAATAAATATAAGGAAGTTATCAAGATTTTTGTTTATACTTCTTATGTTGATCGATACGATATTAAAATTGTTTGAACCAGCTAGAGCTATCTCTTTGGGGTCATTAACGACTAAGCAAGGTATAGTACACGTGTCCTCTATATCGTCATGTACCGATAAGTTATTAACTTTTAATAATTAATATAAAAAAGCTCTGTTTGTGTTCCGAAAGTTGGATACAAATCTCGTAATACATAAATATAATATGTGAGAGGACCTTAAATGGACGGTGAATTATTAAATTTATTGTTCTCAAAGATTTGATTGTAATTTTCCCGTGTGCTATTAATGTAATAACTATAAAATCATATAATACTTTAAATTTGGTCATTAATAAATAATTACAATAGAACTTATATTGGTTTGTGTATACGTGTAAATAATAGTGATTGTGTGTTGCGATAGTTATTTTAGTAAATGTATAATTTTTGAGACTGTAGGTAGTGTATTTTGTGTTGTGTGTGTTATTATGTATTCTATAATATAGTACTACTAAAAAGCACGAGTTGCGGAAGTGTAATTCATACAAAACTAGATTGAATGTGCTGCGCGATAAGTTCATTATTATAGAAGTTGTAATATTTTTACATATTTGTACAGCACGTTTGACAAAACCGTTAATAATGATTTTGCTAAGACTTAAAAGTAAAACAATATAAATATAAGAAAAGGTATGCTGCATGGTATAGGTCGACGCAAAATTTTTGAATGAGACAATATTTTTCAGAATAACTACGGGATTGGTGACGCTAGCCAAGTCACATAGCCTAAGTAATACAATATAGTACTTATTTGAATTATTTGGAGGTGAAATATGTGACGTTAATATACTATTGTTCGTTGCGCTCGCTGGTAGGTCCAACGGTGTTAGTACCAAAAACACGCACCAGATCGTCATCGCTGCGGATGCTATGTACTGGTTTTCCGTCACCATGCCGGACATATATTCTGCCCCTCTTTGTCCACGTATACTTCCATTGATGACCTTTCGCTACCTCACGCGCTGTATAGAACAGTTTTCTATTCGCCGGAGTGAGCCGTTCATTAATGTAGAACCGACGAGGGGGCAAATCCGTGCATAGGTCGGCCGTCGTAGCACCTCGGCGTACACGAGCGTTTTTTATAAGTTCATCCCGCAGTTGCCGCCTTGAAAGCCGCACCACCAATCGACGACTTCTCTTTGCTTCGCCCTTGCTTATATCAATGGTCCTCCCGACACGTTCAGCAAATATCACGTCTTCTTGTTTCAACGTTATGCCTAACTTCGTGGCTAAAATTAACACCATTTGCATAGGATTTTCTCCGCTAACTTCCGGCAAGTTTGAGATTTCAATATCAGATTGTAAAATTTCCTGTTCCCGGTCATTCATTTCTCTTTTTAGGTTAGCCACAGTTTGTTCCAGCTCATCTATTCTACAGCTGGACTCCGCCTCCTTCTTGTTCTCTAGTGCGCAAATTCTCTCCTCGAGACTATCAATTCTCTCATTGGACTTCGAGATGAGGTTGCGCAGATCAGCAAGTTCCTGTCGAAGTCCTTTAAATTCATACCTAACTTCCCGCAAGATTTCATCCCTAAGGAGTCGAATTTCCAGTCCCAAATCAACGTTTTCAGACGATTGAGACGTCTGGGGCGTTTTCTGAGTGTCCAAAGTAGCGGTGGGTTCCGGGCTCTGTGCTAGCTCGCGGCTCGGACTGGCGCTAGTGTCGTCGTCCGGGCCGGTTCTTGTCATCGGGGGAGACACACTGCTAACCTCAATACTTTTCACTGGAGTAGCCACATTACCCTTTTTTGGTATTTTATTTTTACATTCAGGGCATCTCCATGAAGCCGATAATTTAGTTTCTTCCGGAATGCCTAAACATGCCTTATGGTAAGTGCTGGCGCATAAGCAGGTGTGAGTGGCGCCATCCCGGGGCGACATGAACTTGCCGCAAGCTTTGCACTTAGCCATTATGCATTATTGAGATGATAATTATATTGGTGAGAATTAACGTGGTACGAGCCGGTGACGTTAGATGGCGTTCACACTTCTACTACCTCTCTACTACAGAGAAGTTATCGTCTCAGTAGGTGACGTTTAATATGTCACACCATATTATGTATTCTTTGCGGGTAAATTAATAATAAAAGTGACAATTTACCTATTTGTAATGAAATATTTATAGGCTTCGCACACTTTTTTCATTAACTTCCATGCACGATAACACTACCACTAAGCTATTTCACTCGCAGAAGCACTTTTATAACTATTTTACAGTGATTAATGCAGAATACATGCATGAAATGTAAATAAATATATGGAGACACTGTTGCCGCTGTCACGTCCGTATGACGTATCCCCGGACGGGGAGATCAAAGATAAAAACATATTTATATAAGAAATTGTGAAAGATATTTCTTATAAAGTATGAAAAGAAATATATGATATATTTCCTAAATCTGTTCCGATCCTATTATGTACTAGTTATATTTTATTTTGGAAATGACATAGTAACATTAATAAACGAAGCTCAAAGTGACTTAAATATTCTTAGCAAATGGCTTCTTACAAACCTACTTACCATTAACACCAAAAAGACGGCCTAAGTACATGATTTTTGCTGCCAAAAATAAGAAAATTCATAACTATGATAATCTAAAAATATTTGACAAACCAATTCAAAAATCTAATAATGAAAAGTATCTAGATCTCATTTTAGATAGCAAACTTACTTGGCAAAATCATGTAGACCACATTAGAGCTAAAATTTCACCTTTGATAGGAGCTTTACGAAGAATATCATCCTGTATACCAAAAAAAATACGACCTACTATATACAACGCTTTAGTTAAACCTCACCTTGAATACCTAGTCGAAATTTGGGGAAATGCTGCCAAAACTCACATCCAAAAATTACAATCAGCGCAAAACAAGTTGATAAAAGTTTTATATAAATATCCCTATTTAACCCCCCCAAATCCCCCACAAATCAACTCTATAAAGATACGAAAATTCTTAATATTAGTCAGTTATACGCGCTAAAATCCTGCATCCACATCAGGAAAATAACAACAAACGAAACCCACTCACAATTAAAATTTCAGAAAAAAATTATACAAAATTATTAAGAAGGCGACACAAACTTGTTCTTCCCAGGATTAGAACCAATTATGGAAAAAAGACCATCTTGTTTGAGGGAGCTCTGTTATATAATAAACTAGCTGACCCGGCCACGCGTTGCTGTGGCTAAAGTTTTTGTTATATTAATAAATTAAAATTGCGACTATAATTTGAGATTTAAACTATCCTATCTCTCAAGTTGGATCGAACTGCACATGGTGTGCGAATTTTATTATAATCGGTTCAGTAGTTTAGGAGTCCATCGCGGACAAACATCGTGACACGAGATTTATATATATTATTACTAGCTGACCCGGCCACGCGTTGCTGTGGCTAAAGTTTTTGTTATATTAATAAATTAAAATTGCGACTATAATTTGAGATTTAAACTATCCTATCTCTCAAGTTGGATCGAACTGCACATGGTGTGCGAATTTTATTATAATCGGTTCAGTAGTTTAGGAGTCCATCGCGGACAAACATCGTGACACGAGATTTATATATATTAAGATTAAGATAAGATAAGATAAGATTACCGGACAGAATTAAAAAGATTGAAAAATTTACGATTTTTAAAAAACTACTTACCGATTATATTAGAGAATCCGCTCCGCTTGTGTTAACGTAACCTCTTTACTATGTAAGAACCGCGCTGTGTTTATTGTATGCATACCTTCCTTCTATTACTAACAAAACTACCCACAAAATATTGTATTAATTTTCAACTGTGTGACACTAACCCAACTTAATAATGTACTTTTAGTACCTACTACTTAATTTAACTTTAGTTTCTCATTATTCTAAGTGAACAATATTGTGTTCTTTTGACGTGACAACGTCTTATAAATCGATAGAGCCGGTTGCACGCACGAAAAAACATGACTCATCCGGCGTTACCTCGCTCATGCGGCGTTACCGGCGTTACCTCACGAGCGCGGAACGAGCGACAAAGAAGACGTTGTCACGTTCAACTATCGTCAGTAAACCGACTTTACAGGCAACCAATTTTTTTGAGAAAATAAATGTCTTTAAACCGAAACTCGCCATCTCACCACATATATTTAGTTTTCTAGAGGATGGCCAAGATATAGAATTAAAAATTGTAATTTGTATATTTTGTTTAATAAATTAAACAAAAATGAGATTGCTTTCTGTTAAACCGAAGTTCATGAATATTATAGAAGAATTCCTGATTGCAGTTAAGGTCAAGGAAACTATAGCATGTTAGTAGAAGTAATAAGTTATTTAGTAATCGGATAGTTACGGAACCCTACGCTGCGGGTGGGCCGATACGCACTTGGAGAGTTTTTTGACAGGCGTAAACAAAGAGCGACCAGCAAAGAAAAAATTGCAATCTCGAATGTTACTTTTACATGCAACTTTGTTTTAGCGAGACTTGTGATTTTCATAAGGCCTTCTAAAAGCGGGTAGAGTCGCCATTAGAACTTACAGGTTTTGATAAATGAAGTTGACCTCTACGTTTTTAAAATTGTGATTTTTTTTGGTTTAATTCCTGCTTAAATGTTAACTGGTGATTAAGATAAAATTTAGTAGGTACCTACACAGTAGCTGTTAATTGACAACTATTATTTAGGTAGGTATTAGTAAATAGTAGCACACAACTTACTAAATAACCCTTGCCTACAAAGCTGAAATGCAAGAAATTCCCTTTTTTAAAGACATAAAGGTAAACAAGAGATAAGTAATGGTTTTTTAAACCCCCCCGGATTTACCTGTGAAGCAGGGACAATAAGTTCTTTGTAAGAGTTCTTAAATCTTGGTAAAATAAGTTTCGATGTCAAGAAACTTTTTGTTTTATTTCTTATTTATCCTCCCTAGTACAAATTAGTTGATGGAATTAGTACATTAGCTAATAGTAACTTGTATTGGTATTGAATGAAGATTTTGTGTTCCTTTTATAAGTCCATTTTAAAATTAGATACTCGAAACATTTAATCCTTGGTTGAGTTTGATTGGATACAATGGCTTGCTGGCTCGTTGGCTTAAGTAGTTCAACAGTACAGATTTCGAGCTCCTTAGTTCGATTCTCAGGGCCCCAAGTCTGCTATGACAATTTTATCTCGATTGTACAATAATTACACAATTTTTACCGATTTTAGCGATTTTGGTAGTCTGCTAGGTCGATCGTTTATCAATTGCGTAAAAATTACACGACTGACCTACAATTTACAATCAATGGAACTTTTGCTAGTCTGTTACATAATGACATCTCAATTGTCGATTATTTTCGTAGTCTGCTAATATTTTGACAGTTCGAAATGACAATCGAGCTGCAATTTTAGATAATCGAACAGTAATAGCTAAATCAGTGACTTTCGGTCATTGCATGTGGATTATTAGTGATTTTTTTTCTAATCTAATGATGATTAGAGCAAGGTGGAACATTCTCCAGCTTGCTAACGCGGTTGACATTCAACGAAATAAGCGGTTGGAGTACAGAAAACGTCGACGAACCCGCGCTCTAATGAGGAACAGCATAGAGGGACCCATTTAAGGATATTTCCGTGGCTGAATTTATAAAAACATTTCGCCTCGGAAAAGAAACTGTTAGGGGACTCACACCGTTCGTTCCCAGACGATGTCGAAGAGACGGAATATCGCCGGAGATGAAGGTAAACTCTTGCTGTATTACCTACTAATCATGAATAATTCATGATGATGGTTAGACCGTGCCTAATGCCATCATTTCTGTTGCAGATTCTGATAGCGTTAGCATTCTACGCATATGGATCCTACCAAACGTTGGTTGGGCAGAGTGCCCTCCACAATGTCTCACAGAAGACTGTTTAGAGACCTGTTGAGCAACAAACAGAGGCACTCAACCGAATATACGATAACTATGTGAAATGGCCCACCGACTTCATGGCCGGAATGCTATAAAAGCCAAGTGAGAAATGTTATTATGTATCCTGATTTTAGGTTGCAGGCTATGAAAGTACTTTATCAATAAAAATGTTTTTACAGGTTCAATCAAAAATTTGGTATACCAAGTCTTGGGTTGCATAGATGGCACACATGTAGCAATAATTAAGCCAAACTGCCATGAAGAGCGTTTCAACAAGAAAGAAAGGGAAACAGAAAGGGATTCCATTCTCTGAATGTTATGATCGTATGTTTATTATTTTAATTAATCTTTCATTTAGGTAACATGATATACCAAGCTACCGAATAATATTTTACTAATTCTGTTCAATTTTCAGATATGCGACTCTGACCTAAATATTCTATGTGTTGATGCCAGCAACCCAGGGTCCGCTCACGACTCCAGTGTGTGGTAGAATCACCCACTCTGTCAGCACTTGACAGAGCATACAGAACATGGTTTTTTATTAGGTATTACTGTTAACTATTGAAAGTGATTTCATACTTATGGACTGGATATCCAAATATTTACTATGATATGTTATCTGGATTTTCAGGTGACAGTGGCTATCCACTCAGGAGGACAATGATGAACCCTATCTTAAATACCTCAGAGGGGACACCACAGCACTTCTATTATTTGAGGCATGTGACTGTACCTTCCTTTTCCTGAAACATTACTTTTGAAAATAAAGTAAAAGTATGATTTATTTATGTGTTAAAATCTACATACATACTATTTGCTTTTTGGCATATAAATAGAGATATTCTATCGAACAACTAAGCTGACCTCAAAAATGTACAAACATAGTAACAAAAAGACTCAAATACAACTCAACACTAGGCCAAGCATTGAAATGTAGTGGTTTATTTAAATTTTAATTATTTTTGCGATTTTAGGATGAACACAATTTGAGGACCGAGTTTGAAGATGTTATAGATGGGAATCTATCACAACGTCATCGAGGGAATCAGGCTTTGCTTGATGGTAGAGCACTGCAGCAGGCTCTCGTCAACAGGCTGAAGGAAAACAATAGAAGCATAAATAATTAACAAATAAATATGTAAAATATCCACAGAAAAAGTGTGATTTTCACTAATTATGTATAATAATCACTATCCAGTACTATATTATTAGGTGATCATTATCAACTAGTAGATCTATAGTATAGCTATCACACAAAATAGTAGTTGACAACTAGTATTTTGTGTTATAGCTATACTAGATAGTTTGATTGATTGATTATTTTGTGTGGTAGCTATACTATAGATCTAGTACATAGATGCAACCATATTTCTAGGTATAATGTAAAGATGCAAAACTTTGATGGGCCCTCATATTGTGTATTTGTCAAACAGACTTAGTTCTGCTGCATACATGGTGAAAAAACACACGGCATCTGACCAAAATTTAAACTTTAGCTAGGACAGTCAGTTTTTAGATATAATCATTTAAAATTGCTTACCCTTTGTATTTCAAAAGAATAATAATTATAATTTTAAATTAAAAACTTGTATACTTGGCAAACGTTGTTTTGCCATTAGGGATAAGTATAAAAAATTGATAAATTGAGGATTTAAGCTATACTATCTTTTAAGTTGCATCAAACTGCACACAGCATGCAAATTTGAATAAAAATCGGTTTGGTACCTAGTTAAGGAGTCAATCAACGTGACACTTACCCCCTTATTAATAAACGTGAAACAAAGATTGAGTAGTTATACTCTGTTTTGTCTTTATCTGTCACGTGGAAATGGACGTTTGAAGAGAAAAGACAAAACAGAGTTTAACTACTCCATCTTAATTCCACGTTTATTAATAAAGGGGTATATGTATATGATATAGGACACAAGTTAGTTGTAGTGTCACACCATTTGGGTAAGGAACAGAAGTCCATTGTGGAGTTGAGTATACGCTTCTACAATATGATCTCTGTCTGTTTTGGACTTACCTCTATACAGGTTTAAAATCGCTGCCAAAAAACATCTAATAAATCAGGGTTAGGTACTTTACTATTGAGAAATTTTTCAAAGACAATTCTTGGAATGATATTCCCATCTCCTCACGAGATATCTTAACAATTATGTAATAATTTTTCATATTATGTAAGAAAAATTGTATATAATGACATTTTTGAAAAGAGTAAGTGCAGTTTCTTGCCAGTTCTTCTCGGTGAAAACCTGCTTTCTGAACCTGGCGGTAGTCTTTTGACTTTTCATAAGAGCTTATTGAACTGAAAATGAAAATCTTTATTTTTCACATAGGCCTAAATAGGTCTATGTGAAAAATAAAGATTTTCATTTTCAGTTCTTGATTTTGCTACTAAGTAATTTTATTAAGTTCTTAAAATATGCACCTGTACTATAAACATTGTATTTATGTAAAATATTGTTATACTCGTATATAAGACTAATTGATAAAGAAAAATAAACGATTTATTTAATTAATTATTTATTTATTATGTTGATTGAATCATACATAAATGTACTATTATAATATTATGTACTCAGAATACAGAAAAATGTTTATCGTTGTTGTTGTTGTTGTTGTTTTCGTTTATGGCTTTTGTTTGTGCCAAAGCAGCACTGAGCACTTCGCCAATGTCACGTGGGATGGAATAGCCACGGGGATTTGATTGAAATATTAAAATGTTTCGAGCTTCAAAGTTCCAATAGCCAGGGTTACGATGTTAGACGTTAGTATACCTAAAACAACACAGCACACAAATTTTATTGATAAATATCTACGGATAAATATATAGGTATATATATTTACAGTTTAATTTTGTTAGAATAAATATATTTACGTACAAATTTTACATAAGGGCTAAAAACTAACATAAGGAAAAGTTCAACATTTATGGGACGGGGGATATCAGGAGGAAGGACATCGTAGAGTTTATGAAGAAGTTTAGGACAGGAGAATAGGATGTGTGTGACCGATCCCTCTTCTAGTCCACATTCACATATAGAGTGGTCTCGTATTCTTAATTGTAGATTCTTGGTGGACTGTAGTACAGGCGTGGCCAATTCTTAAACGGCATATGGTAGATATCACCCAGCGACCTGAACCTCTGAATAAGAAGAACCATGGGCGAAATAGGATATCCGGTTGAATAGATCCATAAAACTTGCCTTTAATTAGACTCATTCCATATCGCGTTCCAAGAGTCATTGAGGTGGGATTTCACGAGGGAGCATATATCCTGGGAAAGGTTCTTAAAATGTTCTGAAGTACCCATTTCAGTAGCAAGTTTCGCACACCTATCCGCAGTCTCATTACCATTTATACCAGTGTGTCCTGGGATCCAAGCCAACGTGACAGATAAGCCTTTTTGTTCACAAGAATTGAGGACTTCTCTAATTTGAAAAATGACGAAAATAAGAGCTTTATTATGGAACGGGTTTGACTTAAGAGCTTGAAGGCAACTTAAGGAGTCAGTCAGTATGATACTTTGTCTAATGTTATGGACTTCAATAATAAAACGGACAGCTTCTAATATAGCAATGGACTCCCCAGTATAAACTGAGGATTCCGGGGGACATTTAAACTGTAAAGATATGTTAAATTTAGGAATTCAACAGGCAGCACCAACACAGTCATTTACAGAAAGTTTAGACGCATCTGTCTAAACTGCCAGGCAATCGGAGAAATTCTCATCCAAGATTTGTTTGAGACGTTGTTGAGCTGAGTTGAGCAGAGTGGCGCACTCAGCCCAACGCCGATTCCCCTCCATCCGCCCTTCCATGGATCGGCTTCTTTGCCCCAGCGCCAACTGAGGATGACTTTCCATGAAGTCAATTAACGCTGATATTTGCTCTTTAGCACCATTATAACCTAAACACAACTATAATAAATAAAGCAATCAAATTTCAATGACATAAACAAGAGAAGATGTCAAATGTCAATTTCACTGCTAAGTACAGATGAAATATATTTTATTTGACGCTTATTTGACGTTGGTTGTGCCAACTCGTCATAAGTTGGACGTATAATTTTATTTCGGGAAACGCATTTTATGCTAATGGCAATACGGATTACGACCCAACTATAATTCAATAAGTTTCAATTGAGATCCAATTTTATGTTTAGTGGACTAGGTTATTTCGGAACTATTAAAATTGCATTACAGTTAAATCGTAGCTTATGTTAAATTAGCAGACTTGGGGCCCAGGTCAGGTGGAAAGTTGTAAGGTTTGCTTCTGTTGAGTAACTCTACCCGAAATCGAAAAATTAGCGGTGTATAAATTCCGTTCCTTGGTGAACACGTTAATCCATCATGTGTGCGAAAGGCATTTTTAAGGTTCCGTACCCGAAAGATCTCCATCCTCAAGGAGATGAAAATTGACCAGAGGCTTTCGTCGCTTGTACAATTGCGAATCCTCAGTTTTTTGGCCACATATCAAGAAGGATAGATACCATCGAACATCTGGTGGTTGAAGGGCGAGTGGAAGGCACGCTTCCACGTGGTCGATCCCCAACGAGGTGGACAGATCTAATCCGGAGTGCTACAAGTTCCTCTATTATTGAGTGCTCTCGCAATGCCGCCAACAGGAGCCGTTGGAGAACTATCGCTAAAGCAGCAGTGGCACATCATTGAACATCGTAAAAAGTATAACCACGACCACTCTGTCAAGAGTGAACGACTAAGAAGAAGAAGAACCCGAAAGATAATAACGGGACCCTATTACTAACTACTACTAGTAACTATTAAGACTTTTATATACTGGGGTACTGTATGCCGACGAGATTACTGGGCAAAATGAACTGTCTTAAGACTGCAGTGCAGTGCGTCGTATGATTGCAACGCAAAGCTCTAGGACGTACTGCATCTTACATAGGCAGGCCGAAAAAATATCCTCGCTCTCTGACCTTATTCTTAACGGCGTAGAAGCCGTATTTAAGCCGATTTTGAATGAAGGAATTTTATTTAAAAACTTTAAAGACAATTACTTTCAAATATACACGTCATGTATTTTGGGTCCTTAGTCTAAAATGGCTTAGAAGCAGAAACACGATTGGATACAATTTTCTCGATAGAAATTTCTTCTAAATGTTGTTCCAAAATTTCATTTTTTCTAATTTTTATCGGGAACTACAATGGATGTAATTGTAATTTTTATGTTGTTTTATGATGTGTCGGTAATAGTAATATCCAAAAACGCTTAGAAACAGTTTTTTGATAACTGGCTTAGTTTTTGAGTAATTAGGTAAAAGGTCGTTTTTCTGTTATATTCTTCCGCGACGCTGCATGTCGCACCTAACAACGTATCCGTCAGAGTGAGGAAGACAAAATAAATTCAATAAATCCCCTTAATCCATGTAACCAAAATACATTGTAACAGACACAGTATCAAACACAATGTTACTAAGTGCAGAACTTAGAATAGGGACAAGACGAGACGGTCAGAGTTGGGATCCAGTCGACTAAAGTTAGATAGAGCTCCTGCTCACGGGAGTCCATATATCACAATACGTCCGGAAAATGGGAATAGTTCACTGTAGTGTTGTATAACTTGAAATCGTGAAGGGATGTTGAATAGAGACTTTGTTGCTGATATGCGACCAGAATTCTTAAAGCTTTTTAGAGTTTCGTATCTACCTTAAGGGGATTTATTGAATTTATTTTTGTCTTTCTCACTCTCACGGAGATTTGGTAGATGCGACATGCAGCGTCGCGGAAGAATATAACAGAAAAACGACCTTTTACCTAATTACTTAGTCAAAAACTAAGCTGGTTATCAAAAATCTGTTTCTTAGCGTCTTTGGATATATTATTATAACCGACACTTTAAAACAAATATTACAATTACATCCAATGTAGTGTCCGATAAAAACTCGAAAAACTGAGATTTTGGAGCAACAATACCCAAAATACATGACGTGTAAATTTGAAAGTAATTGTCTTTATAGTTTGTGCATAAAACTTCATTCAAAATCGCTTAAATACGGCTTTTACACCGTTAAGAGGAAAAAAACGGATTACTCGGACTCCGCTGTCAATCAGTCACCAAGTTTAATCCCTTGAACCGAGATGGATAAACATTTGAAATTTTCACAGGTGATGTATTTCTGTTGCTGTTATAACAAAAAGTGTTATCGTACTAACTTCCAGGGGGTTGAAGTAATCCCCAGTGGATAGTGTAGTAACTAGTAACACAGCATCGCACAGGAAATCTGTAGCGATACGCTTTTGCCAGTAGGGTGATAACTGATAACCAGCCAATAGAACATGCTCAATATCACTATAGCATCTTTATAGGCAAGCGCGTTCCACCTTACACTGTATCATCACTTTCCATCAGGTGTGATCAGTGAAGCGCTAGCCTATATAATATATAAAAGAAAATAGCGTAGCAAGGTACCTAGAATTCTGGGTATATTTTTTTCTATTAATTTTTTTGATTTTTATAAAAATTACAATCCGAAAGTTTCTAATACCTACCTACCTATGAAAAACTATACACGAGATACCAGCTGGCAAATCATTGAGGTCACCAAACTCGGTCAGTGATAAATCAAACAAAAGCAGGCCACTCTCGCTTTTACCATCGAGTGTACGAATAAAGTGTACGCGACTGCCGCGCGCCGCCAAATCCGCTGGGAAGCAGACTCCACCATTATTTGCTACGGCGTAGCGACAATAAAAATACTGCGACATACATTACCGCTTTTCACCAGCTTTGCAAGCAACGGTGTTGTCTTACTATGGTATCTAAGTACGGGTATGTATGTACACATATCTAACACGCGTTTATTAGCTTGGTCTGAATATTTTAACGTGATTTTAACCCACTACAAAGCGTACGATTTAATTTAAACTTATCACACTTAAGGGGATTTATTGAATTTATTTTTGTCTTTCTCACTCTCACGGATACGGTGGTAGGTGCGACATGCAGCGTCGCGGAAGAATATAACAGAAAAACGACCTTTTACCTAATTACTCAAAAACTAAGCCAGTTATCAAAAATCGGTTTCTCAGCGTTTTTGGATATTGTTATTATACCGAGACGTTAAAACAAAAATTACAATTACATCCATTGTAGTTTCCGATATAAAACAGGAAAACTGAGATTTTGGAGCAACTTTTGGGAGAACTTTCTATCGAGAAAATTTTATCCAATCGTGTTTCTGCTTCTTAGCAATTTTAGATTAAAGACCCAAAATACATGACGTGTAAATTTGAAAGTAATTGTCTTTATAGTTTTTACGTAAAACTTCATTCAAAATCACTTAAATACGGCTTGTACGCCGTTAAGGCAATACAAAACTAATTTATGTCAAAATATGCAAGTTTGTCAGTTTGTCTATTTGGATGTTTGTAGCTCAATCACACCACAACCACGGAACTGATTTTGCTGACATTTAGATTGTAAACAGATTATACCCTGGAGCAACGTATACGCTACTTTTTGTTAAGCAAATGCTTGGAAGCTTGAGTATTATTTTGACAATCTTCTTTGGGATTAATTGAAATTGCTGTACCAAGCAGCGGTCGGCAAAAGTTGAATAAAAATCTATTTCTGTCTTGGTTTACCGGTTGCATAACATAACATACTAAACTCATATCTGTCGTATAATTTAAACATGTTTTTTTATCGAAAAAAATTAAAGTTTTTCGTGATTGATTTTGAAAATTTCTGCGCATTTTTCGGGAAAAGTCTTAAACAAGCCTTGGCCGCAACTAGGCATTGATGGACTAACGTATGTGTGCCTTGGCCCACATTTGTAACACTGGTGTGATAATCTGGTGTGACTACACATTTACAAGTTCGTCCGTCTATGCCCCTTTTGTTGCAGTAATGTACTATTTATCCCAGAAGAGATGTTCTAGGATAAATAGTACATTACCATCCGGTTTTACGTGGGATTTGCGTGTTTTACAGTTTTTTTTAATATTATTTTACTCGTATGAATTATTTTACATTATTGTCCTAACTGATATTAACAGTTACTGGTCACGGTCCTTTTCAGCATGAGAAGGATTGCTCATAGCCTACAATGCTCTTGGATAGGAGACAAAACATAGCACTCACATCGAACGATAAACATAAGGCAATGGAAGTTGTAGTGGAAATAGAAACAAACGTCCGCGAGTAATTTTTCGCAGCCTCTGGCGCCCACCTGTTCATTCAATGCGATTTTGAATTGCAAATTGTAATTCAATGAGGAATTCTCTCTCATTGTCGCGCTGTCCTTGTGGTTTTTGCGTCAGTTTCGCTTTTCGGGGATATTTTCACGTTTACGGAAAAACTGGAAGGGGGTCAGTGTGCTTTTTATCAAAACATGGCAATGAAATTATACAATGTTTACTATACTATAACGCTCATTCATTTACAATCGATTCCCGCTGCATATTACAGTACATTCTCGCACTAAAGAGGTAGTTCGTCGTTTTCTTGTAAGTGCATTATTCGAATTTGAGGCAAATGTGGGAGATTTAAACCGTCAAAAACTGGAAATATGTAGATAGATACTTAATATACTTTATTACAACAAATCTACGTAAGATATGACACAAAGGTAAAATCTTCCATAATGCTATTTCAATTTTTATGTAACGGATCCATTAATTTTTATAAAGGTTCCTAAAGAAAAAAAAAACTTAGGTACCTAGCTAGCCGTAACCGTTCTTTAAATGAGGACAGTTTAGACTTTTTTTATTGATTTGCTTGTTTCTTTACATTTAACATTTTTGTAGGTAGGTAACTACAACCTCGTAACCTAAATTTATGAATGAGAAAGAGTTAAGCACTTCATTGTTGGTAAAATTCATTTTTATTTTACAAATAAAATATAGTGTTATTAAGTACATTTGCAATTAATATTTAAAAAGAAGGTACCTATGAAATTAATGTAGTGTTATAAACTTAGTAATTATATAATTAGTAACAACAAACATTAGTCATTAAACGTAAATCAAACAAGTCACAATGTAATGACAAGGAAGGGGTATAAAAAGAAAAAAAAACAGGTAAGAAAGAAAGTATAGAGTACTCACAGGTGTGGTAGACGCGCGCCCTCTGCCGCGACCGCGCCGCGACTCGCTCTTGACCGTCTGCAGCGTCCCGTCCGGCGCCAAAATAAGCTACAACAACACAGACACGAGACATACTTAACATAAAGCAAAATAAAGTAAACAAAGGAGAAACGTTAACACAAAATAAAGGGGAAAATTAATAGACAAACATGCATGGATGTGGGTTAGATGGCGACAGATTAGTGATTTTAGTAACGAAGTTAACTGTTTACAGGCCAAAACCCTACCTACCTAGTTACCTTCTACCTACTACACTGTGGGGTCACAACTTAGCTCAACTCATAATACGATCCTGTAGCAACCTTAACAGAAGTGTATAAAATATTTTTTGAAGAATTTCAGATATCTACGTAAAAAAGGTATTTGGATTTTAATACATGTAGAAATCTATTCGAATAGCTCATTGATATATAAAAGATTAATAATGGAATAGCTAGTAAAATTCACCGAGAGAGCTTTTAAGTTAAAGCTTTCCTAAACTTCGTACTTCAGCGCCATCTATGATGTAACGCCAACTTCTTTGCAAGTCCTACGTGTTAAAGTTCCGCTACTCGATAGTAGGTGGCGCTACTAGTACTTCAATGTAAATAGTTGACGCGAAGGAATACAGGTGGCGCTGAAAATCTGTCCAACATTATTATGGTTAATTTTTAAATACTCTGGCAAATATTTTATTATTGTATTGGAAGTGTTTTTTTTCTGTATATTATTTTATTTGGGATATTCGTCGTATTTCCTGCAAGCATTTAACTTATATTACATTTAATTATTTTCCCTATTATTGCTGTTTGTTTGTACAGCAGAAAATTCATAACCATTATTAATTACAATTTACGAAAAGGTAACTTTTTATGAACAGTTCAAAATGTATCTACTTATAAAATATGAAGTATCGATAAATTCTCTAGACTCGAACTAGCTCTACAAAGCAACAAAATAGTCTAAGACGAATGCCAACTAAAGGACAGTTGTTATAATAGACTGAAGTCTGTCAAATTGCTAGATAAAATGAATATCCTGATATAATGTATATCGTGTATAAATAAATATAACTCCTGTTGCCGTGCACATGGCATCGCCGCACACCTGGCGTTTTAGTTCGTTACTCCTGTTTTTGTGTTAGAACGCGCACGACATTTGTCCTTTCGCCGTCCTGCTCTTACTTTATTTTCCGTCCTTCTTTGATTATCTATTCTCATTCAAATCGCTAATATCATTATCATTGAGCCTGTGAACCGTTGCCTAAAACAGGTCATTCGATAAAAATGAAACTTTAACATTATTTTTCCTATGTTTATTTTTTGTAATATTCTTTTATCTACGCTCATTGCTTAAAGTTCGAATTATAAAATCGAAATGTGTCAAATAATTACCTACTTTATTCACAGACTTCTATAATTATTAAAAAGTTATTCATAATAACATCGCTCTACTATGGAAATATTTAAAGAAAGTTGTATAATATCCATAACGATACACGGCTCTGGACTCCTGTATTTGTATCTGGGGTTTTGAAGGAATTGATTACAGTACCGCTATCGGCAATACAACGGATAACGGTTACAATTATTATCTGGGGTAGGTAATATTTTTTATGTAATATTTTTTTAAGTGAATCCACAGACAACATATAGTTGGTAGTCATTGCCGAGAGTATAGATGGGCCATGATTGACCATAGACAACAACACAATGTCTAACGTTCCGCGTAACGTTCCACCTGGGCCTGTGATTATGATTATGATTACGATTACGACTACGATTACGATTACGATAACGATTACGATTATGACGTTATCTCGTAAATCTATCGTCCGTAAACCGACTTTACAGACAACTAATTTTTTTTGTTACTTAGTCAAAACTTTGCGCTGAAAAATGTCTAGTAGTGAAACCTACTAAAGAAAATTTCACTCCACCTGACATCTTAGTAGTTGCAATGATTTACGACAAAAGTTAGCAAGATTTTATGATTTGGATTTATGATAATAATATGAGCGTAGATAAAGTAGTGTATGAAACTCTACATAATTAGGTATTAAAACACTCGTGTGATACTATTAAAAAACTCGCCTGCGGCTCGTTTTTTAAACTCACACTCGTATTTTAATACCCCCCATTATGTAACCGTTACATAAACTACTATAACATTATTACAAAAATATATTTGCTGGGTGCTCATGTACAAGCAAGTATAGCTAAAAGTATCTAAATATTTTGCAAAGAAATAACTTTTCCTATTTAAGAAGTTTTACCTATACCTAATTTTATAACACAATTTCACTATCTATCTAAATTTCATCACAATTTCATTATCTATGTAAAATTGTTAATCCTTGTTATTACAAAGTAATGAGTACTAGACATAGGTCTCCTATTAGGATGAAATAATTCATCCATTTTTAAAAATAATATGAAGAACTAACATTAAATATTTCATGTAAATTTGTCAAGATATTTTCTTCCACTTGGTTATTTCAAATATATTATTCTTTATTTAATGAAAATGTTACAAATATCAGTCTCTGTTTGCACAGAAATCATACGAAGCATCATCTACTTTATATTCATTAGAGTTTGGAACAGAATAATTTTCAAACGTTACTTAGTGTGATTTAATTGTAAAGGCGTTTGTAAACATGTAAGTAAATAATATGACGGTTATGTCGCAGCTGCGTTGCATAGATAACCGGTTATCGTTAACTTAATTAGAATAGATAAGGTTGGTACCTAATTTTCACTGAATAATTACTAAGTTCATTTCAATTCAAATTTACAAAGTAAAGTTCTCAGAATATTCTGTATTCTGAGGTAAAGTTGTAAACTTTTGGTTCGTGAACACTGGATTGAAAGTATAAAAATGCATGAGGTAAATATTAAAATGAATAATCTTCAGTTAACAAATGAGCCACTGAACCCTTGAAACTGAGTTAAATTTCTTTCAATTAAATTTCAAATCACTTACAGTCACAGAGGTGATGATAAAATCTAGCTCTACCTAATGTCTGGAATGTTGAAATTTATGAATATAGAGAGCAGATTAAATAATTAAAATTCTTTATCTCTCGCTATAGTAATTAAAGCTATAAGTAATTTTCGCACGTCATCTTTGCTTGGTATTGGTTTCATAATAAATTTATCTTTATCTTGGTATCTAGGTATAGGATATCGTACACCAATAAAATCTTATTGATTTCTATCCTTTAAGTAAGTACAACAGGACCTACTTGATAGCTTAATTAATAGTTTCATAATAAAATCTTTACGTTACGTTACGTATTTCTGAGAAGTTATGACTCGCTTTACTACAATGTTTACTGTCTAGATTACTCGTGGTAGCGAACGTGGGTTGTACGCGTAACTTGTAACGAAAATGTGCGTAGTGCGTGGGCTGGTTGAGGCAGGTCGTGTATCACGCGAACCCTGATTGCCCCATTGATCTCAAGCACTTAACAGAACAGCCTCAGGGTATCATCACTTTACATGGTCATTAAACCCTCGTTTCGCACGAGGCGTCCTCATGACCGCAAGCTGCCGCACATTCTTAAAAAGAAATTATAATTTATTTCCCTGAAATCTCCGTACGGTTAAAATTTTTCATTGGTCCGAAAGACAAAATAATAACATTTACCATTGTAGCTTTTGAACTCAACTTTGGTAATCTCAAGAGTATGAACAGCTTATTTTCTTGTATTACTATATATATCACCTTAAAAATATTAGGTTTTAAGTATTATGTGCTAAAATAAATACAAAAATGCAACTCGCTGTGCATCCTGAATTATATCAATTGTCTAATTAATTTATGCAAAAAATTCAAAATTCTGAAACCTCTACTCAATGAAGTCTGAAGTACAAAATTAATTTAAACCGTCCAACGAATATTCTTTCACTCATTAAAATGTTAAAAGAAGATGATACTCTTACGAGGCAGAATACAATTTTTTCATAAAATTCATTTAAAAATGTTTTTATTTTTACCAAAGAATGGCTCAAATGTACAAGCTGTAATTTTAAACCGTTGGCAAATAGCCATGATTCGCTAAATTGTCATGGTATGATGGATTAAAATGGCAGTTATATAAAATCGGTTAAAGCGGCAGGTGCGGCGTATCGCAAGATACACAATTAAAGAAGAGATAATCTCTAAAGTTAACCTGTACAGCGAAAATAACGAGGTTAATTATTGCGAGCGTTTTTTGTCTTATTTCATTCAACCGTCCGCCGTTACTAATAAATAATTGTTTTGACTAAATTATAACAGACATGTTTAGTACCGCTATTCGGCGACAGATGGCGATATTATACGCGAATTAATTGGCTATTTAGAATCTCATTTTGCTTAGTATATAATTTACTTAATATTATTATGTTACCTACAACTTTTTATTTTGTTTGGATATCATATTGTGGCTATTACCCTGACAGACCGGTTTAAGCTTGTTAAAATGGTTAAATTTACCTTTTCTGCATTCACATTTTTTTTGAGACTTTACAAGTGTAAAAACGAAACGAAACCAAGGGTTTCTTGTAATTTCACTTTTTTAAACAGAGTGAGAGCATTTAAAATAATATGAGATTTATGTTGTCAAAATGTGTAAATATTAGGTACGCTAAAAGATTGACTAGCTATGAAGTTTATACGAGGAGTTCGTAAGAAGAAGCATTCTAGTACCTAAATGTAAATAATAAAATAAACATTAAAAACATATTGTATGTACAGTTTCATGACAGACGCATTGGATGATGGAGTTAGTTTTTCAGCCGGACTGTAAGTGTGAAACCCTAATAACGATTTCACTCAAAGGTAAAATGTAAGGTAGTAAATCCATAAAGAAACCGAATCTTTTTTCGTTTTCGCTATCGTTAAAGATGTGAAATTCGATAACCGCTGGATTCGGAAAAGCGGTAGGTAGAGTATATTTTATTTTACGCGCAAGATTTATTTTTAACGGGATATAAAAAGGGTATCTTGGGCGGGCAAGGTTACGTCTGACTTAGTTTGTCAAACTTGACAGTTTAAGGTGAATGGTCAACAATCAACATCCAAGCTGATATTGTTGGTTAACTTGCTATTTTGTTGATATTTCCGAGCAGAGGTGTTATTTTTGATATTTACGAAAAACGAACCTAGTGTACTAGTGAACCTAATAATAACCTAACCTAATCTTTGGTCTCGAAATTCTTAATTTTCTATTAACGTTTTCAAAGGTGTGTAAAGCTAATACTTGGCTATATAGTACATCAGATGCAGTGCGTCCTTAATACTTGGTATTGTAATCTTTACTAATATTATAAAGGTGAAGAGTTTGTTTGTTTGTTTGTTTGTTTGAACGCGCTAATCTCTGGAACAACTAGTCCGAAATGAAAAATTCTTTTTGCGTTTGATAGACCATTTATCTAAAAAGCTATAGGCCTCATAACATCATGTTTTGACCAATAGGACTGCAGCATCAATGAAAAATGTTGCAAACACGGGAAAAAAAAATTCTATTGGAGAGCTTCCGTTGTTACGCAAAAATCTTGTATGACGGAATTGCCTTGAAATGTTCTTAAAAAAGTCCGCGACACCACACGTCTATCTTTTAACGTTGACTGATTATAAGGGGATATGTCATTGCCAATTTTTTTTTTCAAATTTCGTTTTATAAGCGTACCAAAAACAATCTTAGCAATAATAGTCTTATGGCTACAGCTGCAGGTGCGGACTTTCAAAGAATACTTATTTCATCGTCCTCTTAAAATCAGAGCATCGCTTTCTAGTGGCAGTATTAAGGTCAGGCCACGAACGGGAATGAATCAGTTCAATTACACGCGGAGTCGCTCGGAGTGGCCATTGTTTAAGCGAGGACATGCTTTTATCCTGTGACGGCGGAAGCTCAATTCAGCGCAATCATTCGGTGACGCGGTAGTCGGGAGTCGCGACGCACTGTAGTTATGTCTCGATTCGACTCGACTCGGGTTCCACGTTTACAGCTGTATGTAGGTATATTTACTAGTAGGTACCCGATGGTTCCTCAAAAACGTACAAATCGATATACTTCTGTCTAGGTTCGTTCTCGTTGTGTACCGCTCAGTTTGAATTTCGAAAAATTATAGGTATGCATTTAACGGAGGTGTTGGTAACTCAAGCACCCGACATTCTGCGTGCTCATATATACTTCTGGGAGTTCTGGGGTAGCCTGATGAATTGACGGATTCGAGATTAACTGTTGCAACCATAGCGCTATAAAATCACTTTAAAGATGCCTAACCGCATAGTATAAGTGGATATCCATCAGATGAAACTACCGTGACGAAGTGACGATTTTTGTGTTACCTACCAACTTATAGCTCAACATCGTCATAGTACATCGACAAGGTGAAATAGCAATGGGCGGGGCACATAGAACCGACGAACGTTGGGGACCCAAAGTGCTGGCAGACCTCCGAACAGATGGACTGACGATATTAAGTTGCAGGAAGCCGCTGGATTCAAAAGGCGCAGGACCGTGCTGGTTGGAAATCATTCCAGAAGGCATTTGTCCAGCAATAGCTAAAGATAGGAACGAATGAGTTCAAAATCTGACATCTCATAAGTGGATATCGGTCAGTCGAGACCCGAGAATCTCGAGTTGGCAATGAATCCTAGACCTTCTCGGAGGGTTCTCACGTCAATTAGCGATTGCGTTGCTCACATCTAGTCCGCGAGACGCTCGCAAGGAACAGCTCCGCGAAAATCATTGACATCCTTCATAAGCCACTCACGAGTGAATCTGTGCAGCGAGCGATGCGCTTAATTCAACAAATTGAACCGCCTTCCGCCGCGCGAGTGCCGGATACGCTATGATGCCGCGCCGTGACGCACTGTACTCTACAGTGTCTATAGCATAGCTGCATTCTACACCGCAGACCATACGATTGACGTTGATGCACATTTTTACGTTGGTAGCGTGACCGACCAGAAGAACTGATCAGTTTAGGATGTAGCGGACAAAATGGTTGTAGGTATTTCGTCGTGGTCCCGTCGTGAATCTTTTTATATATTGTGGACCATTTTTGAAATGGTTGCATTTCGAATTTTCAAGAAAATTTGGTATTTATATTTCGGCTGCGAAATTTTAACATGCCAATTATAACCTGACCCACATGAGTACCTGTAGCTGTAGTTGGTTAAAAACGACTGCTGCTGGCCACGACAGGGTCGGGAATATCATATTGTTACTAGCTGACCCGGCAAACGTTGTTTTGTCATTATGGATATAAAGTATAGCTTACGACCTACTCTCAGACCTACCACACATAACAAATATAATTTTCGTTCCGCAATATATAATTTTCGTAACAATCGGTACAGCTGTTTCGAAGGCGTTTGGTAATAAACCCGAGAAACGGTAATTTCATAAATTAAAGATGATTCTATGATCTGTTGCCCTCGGGAATATCACCGAAGGCTTAACAACGCCAACTTGGTGGCATTAAAAAATATTTAGTCATTGATAAAAGGCTTTTTTTGAAAGCGCATAGAACCTAAGTTAGTCTTAATTACAACCTAACGTTACCAAAAGATCATTCTGATAAAAAAATGATAACGTAATAATCTACCAAAATAGTCTGACAATAATCTACATTACTATGAGGTATTATGTATTCACAAAAAAAATTCAACAAAACCCCTTTATTTGTTTCCGAACGCACAATGTAACGTCAATCAAGCGTTCGTATAATTTAAATTTGGATTTCGTGTTAAATCGCGCCGCGGATTGGCGGATGGCGAGTGATTCAGAATTCGGATACATTGTGTCCAATGGCTGACTCACGCACAACACAAAGTCGTGTTTATTGTGCTTTTCGACCGGAATTGACGTAGCATTAAAGATAATTATGCACAGAGACAATAAAGCTTTTGGCAGAAAATTATAGACTCTTGAAACGTGTTTGTACTTTGAAGATTTGGAACTAATCATTGTTTAGGAACAATATAGCAGGGATCTCCTTTTAAATATAAGCATTAATTAACGCAAATGATACAGCAATGCATTAAAATAAAATTAAAGATTTTTTTGTCGTTTTATAGTTGGACATTTGCAGCACCAGTTGCAAATGCGTTGCTGTTTATCCGCCCATTGAAGAACATTTTATATGCTACATGTTATAAACTTATTACTTTAAGTTTGCAGCACCGGAGAGTTTGTTTATCCGCCCCTGGAATAACTACAAGTTAAAGTTGAACGAACACTGCTGGAGCTGGTTGAATAGTTTGCATGTGAGAAGAAGGATCTGGCATAGCTAATAGTCATGGATTGCCAGATATCCATGTGGTAGGTTTTGTTACTACGCCGAAGCGTTTGCACAGAGAAAATGGAAGGTGAAATGCTCCTCAGAACCCATGCCATTGAACAACCGATAGAATCTTTCTTTCTTCCTGGCCTTTTCCCACGTTATGTGGGTCGGCACAACATGTCTTCTCCTTCCATTCGCTCCTATCAGCCGTCAACGCGCAGTCCACTCCTTTCACACGCATATCTTCTTTCACGCAATCCATCCATCTCTTCTTCGGTCTTCCTCGGATTTTTCGTCCCTGCACATGCATACCCATCGTTCTTTTAGTGACATGACTTTCATCCCTCCGCTTAACATGCCATTGAACAACCGATAGAATACGCACAGAAAAGTTTTTGCTTATATATTGTATAAATTTCCAAATTGCAAAATGTTTATATTTCGAAAAAGTGTTAAAAATTTCTTAAATTGGAAAAGTACCCCAAGTATACAGTAATACATTCTATTATTAATTGGAGCAAGGTAGAGTATAGAGCTCCTATATTTTTAACAAAGGAGGAATATTAGGATGGGAAGGAGCAATGCACAAAATACGTTAAAAATTAAAAAATCCACAATCACCTCAAGTTTCCTATAAAGAAAACAGGACGGAATGGGAAAATCCTCGTATTTCCGTTTAGGGTTCATGATAAAACAACATGTTGTGTTAAGGGTCCATGTGCCAGGTTCAAGGGCATTCCTGACCTCTCCCATCCTACCCGGGTAGGGTCTGATCGGTTTATTTCAACCCCGTACCGTAGAGATTTATCTAAATGAGAGAGGACAACGAACATGTTCGTAGCAAAAACGTTAAAAAACCAACTGATTTGCAGTCCTCTTGCTAGTTTTAGGATAGTTAAAATGTAAATCCAATGCATGTAATAGACAATTTTGGAGGCGTATATTTTTATCTTATCTATATTCCTCATCGTGTAGCTTGACAGCTTTCGATAATTAATAATTTTGATAAACGCAGTATTAAGCTCTCTAGTAAACCTAATAATACCAAAATAGGCATGAAGATTCTACCATCACTAGAAAATTACAGAGATTAATAGTTAATAAACAAAAACCAATTATTCTACTTTGACCTGAATGTCTAGAAAAAGATCTACAGGACCTGGATTTATATCTAGGGCGCTCAAGGATCGTGACAAATAAAGGAACTGCAAAAGGATTTAAATTTTACCAATAGTTTCTTTCTATAGAGGACATGTTATTAATTTTTAAAAGAAAATTATTGAGACCTAGCACACGACTTTTTTCGCTTGATCCTCTCTGTTCATACAAAGTTTTACACATCTTCAATTTGAAACAGTTGTTTTCCTTCGTCACTTTATGTTTGCGAAAATGTCCGGAGAAGAATCCGTCGACCTTTAACATTTTCTTAAATAACTTGGGACATGAACTTCGCTCTTGAAAACGACGTTTTCTTAAGTACCTGCCGCCGTAACCGTATGATTTATCTATTTTATTTTTACGATTGCTTATAATATATGGTTATAATCATGGGTCAGATTGCGTAAGAAAAACGTATTTATCACTATCGTAATCTTAAGCAAATTCTGTCCCCCGATTGGCTGACGTAAATCAGGGAACCAATCAGCGGGCAGCATTTATTTACGATTACGATGAATACGTTTTTCTTACACAATCGCCTAGCTGAACAAAAGTTTGTATCAAAGTTGACCGACAAAAAAATCAGTTTTCAGTAGTTTCACATCGTATTTTAAAAAAACTTATAAAATATAGAATATCATCGAAGAAGTTTTATTCATCCCAGACAAACTAGTTTCAAGAATCACCCATAACATGAACAGTCCAAGAACTGTCCTTTCTTCTGAACCCGTCAAAGTTTTTCTAATGAACAAGTGACACAATACACAAGTGTACTGAAGCTGAACTAGGCCCATAAACCTCGTAACTGAGTAGGCGTGTCTACTTGTGTGCCTTACCGGGATTAAGGCGTTACGTCCGAGATCCCGCCTGCTCCCCGGACACCTAAAGCGGGTCAGGTTCAAGAGTAATAACTCACTTCACCACTTTACTATGTTACCACTCACGCTATTTTTACAACGTTTTATTTACTATCGAATTGAAAACTTCTTTAGGCACATTTTTTTGAGATAGGCAAAATCCAACGAACACTCGACATTGTCACTATCTCACACTGTAACTGTAACCGACACGTCTGTATGTAAGTATCTATAGTGTAGTGTACACTGTAGTCTAACGATTAAAATACACAAGTAATATTTTTTTTGGATACCCATAAAAAATATTGCAGTACAAGTTATCACTTCCATTGGGAGAGGCCTTTGGCATAGCAGTGGACTGTTAATAATTGGTTATGATGAAGATAATTTATGAAACCATAACCTTTACATAGTCAATTAATAGGGAATTTTACTCGACTACCGCAGTTCATTGGAGAGTCATGTTTTCAACCGTATTTTATAGTTTGGCAGAAATTGGATGAACCCTAGATTAGTCTTAAGTGTCGAAGTGACCTCGGATACTAAAATTGCTTAAAATTTTATAGGCTGCATGTTTTTATGCAAGTGGAAAATCCACTTGCATATTAACTGCAATGTTATCGCTAAGGGGGCAAAGACAGGAAAACAGGTCCGTGTAAATGTCCGTCAAGTCAATTCTGTTTGTAATAAGGATAGGAATTTAATTAAACTACCACTGAATGTCTTATTATAACAATGACGACGTATGATAGTTTTTACATAGGTTATATTTCGAGATCATTGTTTCATAAAAAATTAGAAAACGAGCTGAAAACTTATACAAATTAAAGTAGGTATTTGCCTTGAATCATAACGCTTTTAGAGTCATATACGAGTATTATAATGTAAGACAAAGTAGTATGCATAAAACAAGAAAAATACTTCTCATCACTTCTCATTTGGAGCGAAGAGCTTTTCACTATTATTTACACTTAACATTCAAGTTTCGTGTCTCGGGCACATTTTATGGTTGTTTTTCGTAAGCTTTTATTTCGGGAGTCAGGCAACATTTCTGAGATAAATACGAATATAATAAACCAACCATATTACATAGTCAATGTAAGGTTTTATTACGATAAGTCATTGATAATAATTTAGGAAACCTGCATGCCCATTGACCGAGAGTTTGCCATAACGTTCGCAAAGATAATTATGCGAAGTCCGCCTACCCATATTTGGCCAGCGTGGTGGACTAAACCTCTCTCATATGCTCTATCATTCTGAGAGGAGTTGATAATAATTGAATCGAAATAAAAATAGGTAGATGAAGGGAAGAAGAGTGACGTAAAAAGTTGTTTATCGAGATATAATATATTCTATACAGGTATAATCTAAAAATTATAATTTTTAGGTGGACATAGTAATATTCAAACTATGAGTATGAATCTTATAAAGAGAACTAGCTAACCCGGCAAACGTTGTTTTGCCATTAGGGATATAAAAAAATAGATAACAAACCTGCTCTCATACGGTCATACCCACCGATCATACACTGAAAATTTCATAACAATCGGTCGAGCGGTTTCGGAGGAGTTTGGTACTATAGAATAGCATGAGAATTTTATATAATATTTTATATTAGGCGGTTTATTGGTTACTTTGGACTTTATGAGTAAAACTAAAAACAAACAAGAACTGTTTTCACTAAGCCGGGTAGAATCTCGAAGTATATTCGCATCCAAGGGGCGTCGTATGAAGTACTAATAAAAGAGCCCCAATAAAAGTAGGTTGTGAATGTTTTCCTTCAGACACCGTCTCCGTCCCTTGGGCTTATGAATTTCCGGACTACGTCTGTGGTCCCTCGGAGGGACGGTCGGCGTCTAGCGCGCGTCTGGGTACAATCGAGATTAATGCCGCCTTATCTATTGGCTCAAGGTCATGGCTGCATGGTGGAGATTTGGAGACGTAATTTGAACACGCAACGCGACCAACCCAACATGTCAAGTGTCAACTCATAGATTTATCGTCGCTCGTGCTCCGTCTAGATAGAGCCCAACCTAACAACGACAGCTCCGTGAGTGCGGCAACTTTTTTTGTAGTGTCAATTTGAAATTTGTATGGATGCTAGTGTGCGTGAAAAATTGTGTAGCGGGGGGTCGGGTTTGCCAATTTGGGCAAAGTATTTTTTGCCGCACTTTTGGGCTCCCTCTTGGTCTTCTATATGTCAACTTATTAAGGTATGTACATGACACTCCTGGGGCCGTACCACCATCTCTTACAGCAGTATTATTGTAATATTGTTTTAAAATTTTCATACTGACATTGTATGAATATGTCAAAACAATATTACACCTACTGCTGAGTATATGAGATGGTGGTAGTCGTATTGATCGAAGTATTGTCAATGATAAATCTATGTTGAACACTTAGGTGGGTCTGATGGAGATGGAGAAAATCTCGGAAACCGCTGGAATCAGCGCAAATAGGTGGTGGTGGGACACCGATAAAGGAAACCACAGGATATGGACAGCCGAACGATTTACTTACCTTTTTCGTACAAGCAAACAGTAGCACCATCGGTCAAGTTTCTATAGGTGGTTTCTGAGCGAACTACAGCGTAGCCTTACTGCTGGTGACAAAACAAGCCGTCTGTCGTAGAAAATTATCTACTGTCATTTGAATTTTTTGAGTTCTACATTTAAAAATAATTTAAATATTCTCTACAATTTACGGGAACTAAATTGTAGGGAATCTCTGATTCGCGTCACAAATGCCACAGTATTTATATCGTAACTTTAGGAGTACGGATGGACAGATAGATTTAAGCTATGGGTTTTCTATACCGACCATTGACTATGATGTAATGAAATAAAGACATATTAAAAAAATAATTTGGGGGAGTATAGACATAAATACTGGACAGAGCGGACGACGCGAAAAAATGTCGCCAATTTACCGGTACCCAGAATGCTTTGTCACCAGCAATGAGGCCACGATGTAGTTCGTTAAGCCTACCTATACATATAGAACTTTGATAGATACTGTTTGCTTGTACGGAAAAGGTTTACGTAAATCGTTCGGATGTTTGGCACAGATGATTATCTGATTGATACCTCTATCTGTCTACCTCTGTCTATATTGGCTTCTAGCAAGCTTTCGGCTCATAATATGTATTGTCTGCAAGTACGAACACATAAATTGTTCGTGTTATTTACTATGTTTACAATACACAATTTGGGATCAACGCCAGAGAAGGAAATTACATTTTTCCACATTGTAAGGTCGTCAAATACTCTACATGATATTGCTAGTAGTGGAAATTCACTTTCAGTTCGTAGTAACTACCGGTACGCCAAATTCGTAGGCCCACACACACACATAGCCGCGCCGATGTCCGCGTGACCTTGGCGCGAGGGTGAAAGTCCCCTCCGCCCCTCCAGAGCACCCCCCACGTGGCTTCCGCGTCTATTTCCAGCCTACATTGTAATGTAGTGGGCATATAGACGTGTTACATGGCCGACTGGTGTGTATTGACGGGCGAATGGTAGAGCTAAGTAGATTTTTGTTGTCGACGACTAAATGTGAGTGGTGGTTATTTTTATTTTATTTTAAAAGGAGGATCCTACTGTATTATTTGTCACCTTACACTTCGTAGGACAGCTTGAAGAAATCTCTTTGAATCATAGGGAAAAGCTATTCTATGTACTTTTATGAGTCTTCTATTTTTGCAATGTACCTACGTGTGAATAAACGTCGATAAGATGATGTCACCTCTCTAGTGACATTACAATGCAAACGTTCCAAATTGAATTTAATTTGACTGGTTATATAGTAACTAGAATACTGATAGATGTAGATTAAATATTTTCATTTCAAAGACCGCTGTCCGCAAAAGCTAATTTCAAATTTGGAGAATATTGACATTGCGGTATTTACCAATCATTTAATAACCAGAAACTTGGGGTTATTGAACTTTAACAATTGGTCAAGTGCGAGTCGGGCTTGCGCACTGAGGGTTCTGTACCTACTGTCAAGACCAATTAATTCCAATCAAAACACCTCACAATCAATGAACATAAAATCACGTTTGTAGTATGGAAGCCCCTCGCAGATTTTTTATTTTATTATGTGACTAGTATGTATTTATTTTTAAAGTAAATATGTAACTATATATTCTGTGAATATATTAAGCATCTAACTGTAGCCATTGCCAATATCGAGTAAAAAAAACAAAAAATCACGTTTGTTGTATGGGAGTCCTCTTTAATATTTATATTATTTTATTTTTTGGTATTTGTTGTAATAGCGGCAACTTTTCAGGCAGGGTTGTACTTCACGTAGGTAACAACAGAAGAAATCTACAACAATCCTAAATTCTGAGTAAACAAGTTAAGGTAGACGCTCCCAAATACTTGATTATAGACTAGACGCGTTCGCAATTTGTCGACTCGGCGTAATTTGGGCGGGAAATTGATTTTTTATGCCATTAAAGAAGGGAGGGTGGTACGGGGTGGAAGGGGGTGTCGAAAGTTATCGGATTTTCGCGCCTCCACCGCGCGCGGCGCAATCAGGGCGAAGGTTAACAGCTTTATTTCACTATCGCGGGAATAATTATCTGTCAAGACAATAAATGCGGCCCGCTGTCAGGTGTCACAGATAATAAATTATTTGTTTAGGCCCTATTTCTGAGAAGTCAACGAATAAATTCAATAGCGAAAATGTTTTTTAAGAACGGGTAAATTAACAGGTACCTACGGCCTTAACTTTAACGGTAATATTCGCAAACGAAGTTGGTGCTACGGAGTATGAACCTTGTTAATAATGAACAAAGACAAAAAGTACGATCGCACAACGTACTCTAATATACTCGTACAATACCACTACAATACCGTTCTATCACCAAAACTCATTCAGTAGATATATGTATATGTAACTACTAATATATTTGAGACTGTAATCAAGTACCAACTAACTTGTAATGAATAAATAGTAATAAAAAAATTAGACCATTTTTCGACCCTACCTATAATAGTCATCGGGAGAATGCGCAGTTTAGCTATGAAGACTGTCATATAAATTTCGGTCGAACCCTAGTCCATAGACAGTTAAAAATTAAAGGAGTATATTACTTCATATACAGGTATCTAAGAAGCAGTGATATTCAAAAGGTCTAAGTATTCGAAGGTTAGTAGTTCAAGCCCCGGACACACACCAATGACACGGACACTTTTTGCCATTACCTATTTCAGCTTTTCTTGCAATGTTATACACGAGCTACCTGCTTGTTTAGCGGAGACAAAACGTTGAGGGTTATGATTAAACCCTGCTTTGATGAGAGGATATCAGTGACCAGTAGAGGGCCGTAAAAGGGCTGGAAAAATTACTAACTTTTTTCAAACCATTTCATTTCATTTCGAGACTTCTGACATTCCGAAATCATCTAAGTGTATCTTGAATAATTCAAGGATTATTCAAGATACACTTAGATGTTTTCGGAATTTCAGTATTTTATAGGTACCTATAACGAAGGTAAATTGAATTAAAACAAACAAAAAGTTATTTATAGCAGAAGCCGAAGAAAGTTACGATAAAAGTAAGGCTATATTTTTAGACATCCAGATTGAACCAGAGAGCTGAATTTTTCTTGGAGTTGTATTTTTCTTTCCTTGATAAATTATTATTACTTTGTTTGTTGTTTATCTAACGGGTAATACGATAAAGGTTTTTAGGCTGAGTTGTGATATATTTAGGTAATAAGTCACTAAGTGCTACTGCTTTTTCTTTTGTTTAAATTAAATTACGGACTATTCTGCGTAAGTAGAAAATGCGATAAAAACGTCGGTTTCGACATTTATATGCCCTGTTTCGTTAATATTATGTTCGTGTAACGTCAATCATACTTTATTTATAAAAACAAAAAGAACATTCAAATTTAAATTAATTCAAAGGACTGAGTTTAAAATTTTAAAACATTATCAAAAAGCAACATGCCTGACCGAGTGTAAAAAATAATTTAAAGGAAAAATTACTCGCAATACTTATTATTTAAAACCGTCAACAATTTGACTAAAAATTATGTTATTTAAGTATGTATTAAAAATCTCAGATTTATTTCATACCTTACTAAAAAACAGCGTAGACGTTTGCTACGCAGTTAGAACATAATCTACGCGATTTAGTTGCTACGGCGCCTTTAATTGTTCTACACAAAAGTCGGCGTCTACGAAAGTCGATCGAACACGGAAGCTTCGTGTCCTAGGTATACTGTCTTTATACTGCAATGCCCTCACGGAGCCGAGGCACACAGGCGCAAGTATTCATCAAAACAGACTCACACAGCGCCAGACTCCGTCGAGTGCCGAATTACTTACACAACTCAACGCACACAAAAGAAGTATCACGCGTACTTGTGTGGGTGAATGAAAGAGAGAGTGTGACGAAATTTCACTTTCCGTTTTGGCAACGTCGCGCGCCGTGCCCCCCTCGTTCGTCGACATTTGAAAGGTGGGGTTGGGACGGCTCTTCGGCTAGTTCGTTCCGAAACCGACATTTTCATTTTTAATGTTCTATCTGACTACTGAAGGTTTTAATGTCCTCTTGGAATAAAAAATACGTCTGAAATACTCCAATGGTAAAAGGACGATGTTTATTCTGTTAAAAGAGACGCTGAAACCGATATAAATATGAATAAGACGGTAAAAGACTTTAATAGCTACGTCAGTTTAAGTTCTTGAATCCTGATTATTGCATTCTATTATAGTTTTAGCATAAACAAGCTCAAATAATGAATTTCTTGTCAATTGTTCTCTTACTTGAGTTTTGAAGATTTCTAATCGCCTGAAGAGGTTAAGCTCGGGCCACCTTTAAGCTACGCTAAAACACCATAATAAAGATCTTTGCTTCATGATAAGAAGAAGATCGCGTTTTTTATAGATAATTTTTGTATTCATTAACTTCCATTCGAAACTAGCCAAAGTGATATTATGTGTTAAAGATACAATTCTTATTGTACCTTATTGTTCCTGACTACGTACATTAATGCAAAATAAGATTATTATATTGTGTTAATACTCTGTAGTGGGATTTAGTCCAAAACATGGTTGTACAAAAAAAATCCCAAAAAAAATTAAGTATAGTAAGTTAACGGTATAGTGTGTAGAGCTTTCAAATACGCACCCACTTCAAAGCTCAGACGATTCTCGGAAGTGTCATCCTTTGAAGTGCGAAAGGGAGGTCCGATAGCGCCGGCCCTTTTTCACGACTATCGACTTGTAAAGGGACGCGAGTCGAATACTTTCCGTTCATTTTGGACATTTATAATTCCGCTCGCGAATGTTAAAATTGAAAGTGGCGTGCGCTCCTATGCGCCCAAATTGCTTGATAACTGGGATTTTTGAAAGAACTCACATATTGACTAGATTTTGCGTTAGCATAAAAGTTTCTAGATTAATTTTCATAAAGAATCTCTTTAATATTTACAATTCTCGTGCCAATTTTTGTTATCAAACCCCTCCGAAACGGCTCGACCGATTGTTATTGAATTTTCTGTGAATGTTCAGTAGATCTGAGAGTAGGTCGTAAGCTATTTTTTATATCCCGCATGGCAAAACAGCGTTTTCCGGGTTAGCTAGTTAGAAATTAAAATTTTGTTAGGTTATACGTTTGGAATAAATCAAAGGAAACAAACACGACAACACAAAGGGGATTTACTTCAAAATATGCGAAGTGAAGAAAAACTGGTGGCTGGGTCTATACGTCTAGCGTTATTAGTTTTAGTCGTAGGTACAAATAAATTATTGATTTCTTCAATATGCATTTTCCTTACAAACAAAGACAGCTAAAGAGCCACTTATATTTTTTCATGATAACCAGACTAAATTTCACAAAAGCCTTCACGGAATTGAAGTATGTATTTACATACAAAAAAACGCACGCCACAATAAAGGCTCGTGCACATAAAACAAAAAGCATAAGTGCGCAAACGCAAGATGGCGCGCGTCCGGCGCTCGCAGCCACTTCCGCACTACATCCGCTTGTAACACGACTCCTGCGCAGCCTGCGACAGCCTTAGCCAATCGATTCGGCATGGACTAAATAAAAAATGTTCAATTCACTTTTCAACTAAGGAGGCGGAAACTTGCGTTGAAGTTGACAAAAAGTATTTTTTAAGTTAAGTGAATTGATTCATGTAACCGTGTTTTTAGCTACGGGTAGGTATTACAACACAATAAATATAGGTATATCTATAAAAGCATTTAAACTCGATGTTATTTAGCTATAGATAAATAAATTAAAATTTTATTTATGATCTTGGTTCAAAAATAATAAAAATTTATGTCGGTTCTTTACTTCCTATCCATACCATCGGGTCTTGTTTTAACAAATTTTATACGTATGAATATTTAACTAGATGTTTTAACTAATAAGAACGTTAATTAGTCGTCGTATCATCGTGATAGTACCCATGTAGCTTTAGCCATCTGTCCCATCTATGTGTTTTTTTTCTTTAAATAAAAAAATTATACGAATGTGTAGAGATCAAGTGACCAATTTAGCGATAATTTTCACACATATTCGCAAAATGCCATATATAACTAACTACTCTGTAGTTATATGGCATTTTGTGCTGTAACTTGTATACGTAGATCAAAATATTTTACTTATAACCAATTATCTTTTTGATTAGTGTTTTCCACACTTAGGAAATAATTCCTATAAATTTAAATACGAATCAAAATTTTTCACTCGCAGCGGGGATTTGAACCCGCGTCTTCCCATCTCTCGCGGCTGGGTGCTCTTACCACTGAGCTATACGAGCATATCCAACTGCGGTGAAATTTCGATTCGTATTATTAGGTCCTTTAGGCAGGACTAGCGTCATCTATTAGTGAAACGTAACAGTTTCAACCTAATTTCGAAGGCTCATAATTTCATATGAAGCAAGCTTCGAACGAGAGATGACACATTGCCGTTTTTAACCAATTATCTTTTTGATTAGTGTTTTCCACACTTAGGAAATAATTCCTATAAATTTAAATACGAATCAAAAATAATAATACGAATCGAAATTTCACCGCAGTTGGATATGCTCGTATAGCTCAGTGGTAAGAGCACCCAGCCGCGAGAGATGGGAAGACGCGGGTTCAAATCCCGCTGCGAGTGAAAAATTTTGATTCGTATTTAAATTTATAGGAATTTTACTTATAAGTCATACCATTTCAAAGACCGATATAATATACCGATTGAAGTTTACCATACACTCTGAAAGCGGAAGTATATACGACCTTGTTATATTGACGCAATCGCCGAATAAATTTTCCAGCTATCGACTTAATATCCGACATGATTATGGTGAATCTATTATGATAAGGCCAAGGTCCTACGCATCGCGGTATTAAGACACAGAGGATGCTCTATTTACATTATTAACATTGTTCAAATATAGTAATTCTATCCTGTTTAAATAAGACGTTATTCGAGGAAGTCGCGTAATATGAATCGGATATTACTTTTCGTCGCCATTGTTGCCTTTTCAGCCTATAAGCACCTATAAGTAGATGTCTCCTGGTAGACTTAAGGTTTTCACGGTACTCCTACAATCTCTCAATAAATTTGTTTTACCTCATTGCTTTGCCTTGACTAAAATGTAGAAAATGTAAATGTGTGAGAAATTGAAAATTAAAATACTAATTATAAATAATATGGAGATTATTTTCAACAAATCGACGATGTTTTGTTTCTATTTATGTGGTGTTAAAAATCAAAATGACTTCTAAGTAATTTGTAAGATTTTTTATTTGTAAATAAAAATCTTAGGCAAAAGCGAAGAAAGTTAAATTTGAATTTATTGTTATCGTTCAAGCCGAAGTGATTCTTTTCTTCTGCGATATACAATGTATTATCTTACGAGTTACGACCTCGCGGCAGTAGGGCTTGCATCTGCCCTTTATTTTACAGGATTATGACCTTTATCGCAATTGAAATAAAGAGCTGGGTTGATAATTTATAATCTGTTGTTGACATTTGACAGTGAGGCGAATAAAGTCGTATAAAAAATCGAAGATCCAGGTAGTTTCTTTTGTGCGATGGTTGCACAACGAAAGCTGCAATTTGCGATATACCTACACAAAAGCTGATGTATCATTTGATAATGTAATAGCATTGCAGCTGTACAAGTATGGCATGTTCGATAAGGTTTTGATACTACTTCTGCTTTATAGTAATCTTAACTTGCAATCTTATAGAATTTAATATTTAAATGTAACCAAATTCTGGGAGGAAGTTTTTCAAATATTTTTACAGGTATTATTTATTAATATTTCATTCGGAGGAATACTGTGACGCTTAAAATAATTAGATTATGTATAGATTACGATATGTAAGAAGTTTTCAAAAGAAGAGTGTAGAGGTTGGTTTAACTTGAGACTCGTTGGTTTGAATTAAGATTAGCAGATTAAAATTGTTTTATAATCTGAAAATATTATTACTGAATTGTTTGAGATAGCAAAGTTAAATTTCATTAATTTTCCGTCTTCGTGTCACAGGAAGGCGCTTTTTCCTGAACACGAAAATTAAACAACCTATTCCATAAATCATTTTCTATTCAATCTCGCTTAGATATCTTAAAAAAATATCCCGTACTTAAAGGCGAAGAATTATAGCATAAAGAAAAAAAAACAATCCACAGTAATTACAGGAGAGAAAAGAGAAATTCGCGTAGCAACGGTAGTTGGTAGCGGGAAAACGCAACGTCGCATTTCCAACCCCCTTTTCACCCCCTCCTTCTCCCTTTTACCCCCCGCGGTGACTCATTCAACCTTTCGGCACTTTGGGGCAACTACCATCAGTTTGCAAGTCATTCGATTGTGGATTACGAATATGTTAAGAATTTGCCATTATCATTTTAGGAAAATTTTGAATAAAAATTAGAGTTTCATTATAAAATCAGCTACTAATATTTAGTAGTTTATTGTTTGTAATAAAATCCATTCGTAATATATAGGTATATCCGCTAATAGTCCGACCAGATATTATGGAGAGACAAAGATTATGGTCGATTCTGTTGTGCAAAAATCTCTTAACTAATTTAAAGTAGTGTTATATCCTTTTCAAACTGCTCCCCATGGAAAAGGATAGCGCTATTTGAAATTAGTTTAGTTTAGCGATTTTGCACAACAGAATCATTATACTGCTAATATAAGACAGTGTATTTGTAATAGACTTTTAACTATTCATTATTTATTGAAGAATTAAATGTATAGTATAATATACCCTAATTTCACTAATGCAGCGTGTATTACACCATATGCAAACCGAAATACAAGTAGGTACTTTATATGATTTATGTATTAAGGTAAGGTACTATTTACTGAAGACATATAATTATGGATATAACCGAGAGATGATTGCGTTAAAATCTTTCAATCTGTCGACTTTCACCCAGTAGACACTACATACTACATTTAATTTTACCTTATTGTTGAACTGCAACCAGCAATGTTGAGGCTGAAAAGATATTTAAATCTTACCTGAAACAATGAAAGACACAACATTTATTCCAAACACCACAGCCACTTTGGTAGAGACTGATATAAATGTCAGAGGACAGTTTATTTCGATAGTAGGTATCTAATATACATAAGTATTGGTATTTTGGGAATATTTTTATAGGATGGTATATTTTTCAAAAAATATACAATATTCCTTTATATGTTTTTATTCTACGGAATGATGAGACAAGCAAGATGTTTTCTTGATGAAAAGTGATACGCATGTCTGATACAGTTGCAATTTCATACGATGCACTACATTGCGCACGTCATATCCCATTTTGCCCATTTATCTCGTCAGAATACTGTGCTCTTCAAACTGAACAGTATTAGGTATATAACTGCTTCACGGTATTTGCGGTGGTACCTACTTAACTACTCAAACGGACTACGTAAGAAGGCACCTACGACCAGTCTTTTTTGGAAAATAAAATACCTACTACAAACAAGTATTTTGTTGTTTCTCATAATCATTTATATAAATAGAACAATAGTAGTCCGTACTAGTGCCGACAGAAGTGAAAATTTATACAAATATACAGAGGTAACGGTCAACAGTCTCGCGAGTCGTGAGTTCAATGGTTTTTTCCCATTTCAAATAGTCATTGTACAGATATATAAAAAGCACACATTTTCCTTAGGTATACCTTAAAAATTCTAAAATTTATTAAGTGGGTATTCCAATGCCAATCCTAATATTTAATTGCATCGACACTTCACAGCGCTTGAAAGCGCTTGAGTGCTTCTAAATGGAACAATAGTATAAATCCAGCGCCGGAGACAGCTGCCCGGCGGACATATGGTGCCGACTTCCGAGCGGCAGCTGCTCCCAAAGGTTATGACGAGTGACGAGCTGAAAGGTCACCTGAACCATCTCTAACCATCGCCATCTCGAGTAGTAATTATCTTGTAATGTTACAGGTAATGGCAGTTACACCTATAACTAGATGTTTATACCATGTATTTATTGATGTATTGTAATTTCATATGATAAACCAGCCAAGTGCGAGTGTCACACCCCTATATCTGTGGTTACACCACTGTTGAGTAGAATGGTCACCTGAACTATCTCTAGTAATTGCGATTTTGAGCAGTAATTATCTTGTAATGTTACAGGTAATGGCAGTTACACCTATAACTAGATGTCTACACCATGTATTTTATTGACGTATTATAATTTTATAGAATAAACCAGGCAAGTGCGAGTGTCACACCCCTATATCTGTGGTTACACCACTGTTGAGTAGAATGGTCACCTGAACTATCTCTAGTAATTGCGATTTTGAGCAGTAATTATCTTGTAATGTTACAGGTAATGGCAGTTACACCTATATATATTACTAGTAGGGTGCGTGGCGGCGCGGGCCACATGTGGCCCGCGTGCTGTCTCCCCGCCCATAAAAAATCCCTACAACATTTCCCATACATTTTCTATGAAAAAAATAAAGTCCGCCATTTTGAATTTTTTTTCTATCCGTCGTATAGATCTTCGGATCCTGATCACTTCTTTCCAAGAAACCGTTCTTCCATCTTTTATACTTTTCGAGATATCGACGAAATTCGAACGGCGGCCATTTTGAATCCGCCATTTTGAAATTTTTTCCAGCTCACTGCCAATTGAATGACGTTTCGAATGACATTTGGTCGAGCACCCCCCACCTATCTTTAATAGCCTTCCCGTGCTCTTCACCTGTCTCCGAAGTCCTCACTCATCAGCTCTCTCCGTATTTTTCCTCCGAATTAATTTTTTTCTTTTATACGACACCATCCTTGAAAAAAAATTTTTTCATACAAAATTGTTCAGGAGAGGTGATCAATGAGTGAGTCAGTGAATCAGCACGAGTAGCTATATATATATTAACTAGTAGGGCGCGTGAGTGCGCGGGCCACATGTGGCCCGCGTGCTGTCTTCCCCCCATATTGCCTTACAACTTAAATCTCAATAAATTTTCTATGAAAAAATAAATTCCGCCATTTTTAATTTTTTTTTGTTTCCATCCAAAACACCTCCGGGTCCTGATCACCTCTTGTCAAGAAACCGTTCTTCCATCTTTTATAGTCTTCGAGATATTGGCGAAATACGTTTGGCGGCCATTTCGAATCCGCCATTTTGAAATTTTTTTCAGCTCACTGCCAATTGCATGAGGTTCCGAGTATTTTTTGTTTGAGCAGTCCCCACCTAACTATAATACCTTACCCGTACTCCTCGACAGTCTTCAAAACCCTCAATCATCATCTCATTCCATACCTATTTTTCTCTGAGAGTCCTCCAAAAAACCGCATCAAAGTACTACATGTCTCTCAACTTTTAATAGTCTCTTCAATATTCCCCATACATTTTCTATAAAAAAAAAATCCGCCATTTTGAATTTTTTTTTTTCCATCGAATAGACCTTTGGGTCCTGATCACTTCTTGTCAAGAAACCGTTCTTCCATCTTTTATACTTTCCGAGATATCGAGGAAATTCAAATGGTCGCCATTTTGAATCCGCCATTTTGAAATTTTTTTCAGCTCACTGCCAATTGCATGACATTTCAAATGACATTTGGTCGAGCACCACCCACCTATCTCCGATACTCTGGCCGTGCTCTTCACCCGTCTCCGAAATCCTCACTCATCAGCTCTCTCCGTATTTTTCCTCCGAATTAATTTTTTTCTTTTATACGACACCATCCTTGAAAAAAAATTTTTTCATACAAAATTGTTCAGGAGAGGTGATCAATGAGTCAGTCAGTGAATCAGCACGAGTAGCTATATATATATTCTTTTATACGACACCATCCTTGAAAAAAAATTTTTTCATACAAAATTGTTCAGGAGAGGTGATCAATGAGTCAGTCAGTGAATCAGCACGAGTAGCTATATATATATTAACTAGTAGGGCGCGTGGGGGCGCGGGCCACATGTGGCCCGCGTGCTTTAAAATTCCCCTTTCATTTTCTATGAAAAAATAAATTCCGCCATTTTGAATTTTTTTCCTATCCATCCAATAGACCTTCGGGTCCTGATCACTTCTTTCCAAGAAACCGTTATTCCATCTTTTATACTTTCCGAGATATCGACGAAATTCGAATGGCGGCCATTTTGAATCCGCCATTTTGAATTTTTTTTCAGCTCACTGCCAATTGGATGACGTTTCAAATGACATTTGGTCGAGCACCCCCCACCTATCTTCGATACCCTGGCCGTGCTCTTCACCCGTCTCCGAAATCCTCAATCATCAGCTCTCTCCGTATTTTTCCTCCGAATGAATTTTTTTCTTTTATACGACACCATACTTGAAAAAAAATTTTTTCATACAAAATTGTTCAGGAGATGTGGTCAATGAGTGAGTCAGTCAGTCAATCAGTGAATCAGCACGAGTAGCTATATATATATTAACTAGTAGAGTGCGTGGGGGCGCGGGCCACATGTGGCCCGCGTGCTGTCTTCCCCCCTATTCGCCTTCCAACTTTTAGTCCTCATTCGCCATACATTTTCTATGGAAAAATAAGTTCCGCCATTTTGAATTTTTTTTCTATCCATCAAATAGACCTTTGGGTCCTGATCACTTCTTGTCAAGAAACCGTTCTTCCATCTTTTATACACTTCGAGATATTGGCGAAATTCGTTTGGCAGCCATTTTGAATCCGCCATTTTGAAATTTTTTTCAGCCCGCTGCCAATTGGATGACGTTTCAAATGACATTTGGTCGAGCACCCCCCACCTATCTGCCATAGCCTTCGCTTTGCTCTTCATCCGTCTCCGAAATCCTCACTCATCAGCTCTCTCCATATTTTTCCTCCGAATGAATTTTTCCCTTCTATACGAAATGGTTATTGAAAAAAAAATTTTTCATACAAAATTGTTCAGGAGAGGTGATCAATCAGTGAATGAGTGAATCAGCACGAGCAGCTATATATATAGTAATATTTATTGATGTATTGTAATTTTGTATAATAAACCAGCCAAGTGTTACACCATTGTTGAGTAGAATGGTTGCCTAAACTATCTCTAGTACCCAATTGCAAATTCGAGTAGTATTTATCTTGTAATGTTACAGGTAATGGCAGTTACACCTATAATAAGATGTCTATACCATGTATTTATTGATGTATTATAAATTATAATTTAATATAATAAACCAGCCAAGTGCGAGAGTCACGTCATCACTGTTGAGTAGAATGGCCTGAATTATCTTGTAATGTTAAAGATAATTGTAGTTACAGTATTTATTAACGTATCTTTACAAATATTATAAATCTGAAGAGTTTGTTTGTGATTTTGTTTGTATGAACGCGGTAATCTTAGGAACTACTGGTCCGAATTGAAAAAATATTTTTGGGTTGAATAGTCCATTCATCGAGAAAGACTTGTGGCTGCTAGGCCTCGCGCTATGTCTAATAGGAGCGGAGTACCTATCAATGAAAAATGTTGCAAAACCGAGTAAAATTATTCCTTTCGGAGAGCTTCCATTGCCTACGCTGCCGCTGTGTAAACAGTTAAAGTAACGCAAAAATTTTGTATGACGGAATTGTTCTCCTTTATTCTAAAAAAATAGTCCGCGATATCACATGTCATGTCTTTTAAAGTTGGTTCGATGTGTAGAAACCGAAATTCATGCGAAGCCGCATACAACAGTTTAGTATTTTATAAATGTACTAGCAAACGCCCGCGGCTTCGCTCACGTTGAACTTCTGCTGTACCCCTTCAGGCATTTAATTTCCAAAATTCCTGTATTTTTCCATCTTTCCTTTCAAATTCCGTTTCTATGCTTGCTGCCATAGTCAGATATCGATTTTCAATGCAATCGGCCCAATAACAAAAAAATTCAAAATGGCGGCCACTTTTTATAATTTTGACTACAAATTCCTTCTCTATACTTGTAGCGATACTCACATATCGATTTTCAAAGCAATCAGCCCAATAACAAAAAAATTCAAAATGGCGGCCACTTTTTTAAATTTTGACTACAAATCACTTCTCTGTACTTGTTGCGATACTCACATATCGATTTTCAAAGCAATCGGCACAGTAACAAAAAAATTCAAAATGGCGGCCACTTTTTTAATTTTTACCACAAATTCCTTCTCCATACTTGTCGCGATACTCACATATCGATTTTCATAGCAATCGGCCCAATAACAAAAAAAATCAAAATGGCGGCCACTTTTATAATTTTTACCACAAATTCCTTCTCCATACTTGTCGCGATCCTCACATATCGATTTTCAAAGCAATCGGCCCAATAACAAAAAAAAAATCAAAATGGCGGCCACTTTTTTAAATTTTGACCGCAAATTCCTTCTCCATACTTGTCGCGATACTCACATATCGATTTTCAAAGCAATCGGCAAAGTAACAAAAAAATTCAAAATGGCGGCCACTTGTTTAATTTTTACCACAATGTCCTTCTCCATACTTGTCGCGATCCTCACATGTCGATTTTCAAAGCAATCGGCCCAATAACAAAAAAAAAACAAAATGGCGGCCACTTTTTTAAATTTTGACCACAAATTCCTTCTCCGTACTTGTCGCGATACTCACATATCGATTTTCAAAGCAATCGGCACAGTAACAAAAAAATTCAAAATGGCGACCACTTTTTAAAATTTTGACTACAAATTCCTTCTCTATACTTGTTGCGATACTCACATATCGATTTTCAAAGCAATCGGCGCAGTGACAAAAAAAATTCAAAATGGCGGCCACTTGTTTAATTTTTACCACAAATTCCTTCTCCATACTTGTCGCGATCCTCACATGTCGATTTTCGAAGCAATCGGCCCAATAACAAAAAAAAACAAAATGGCGGCCACTTTTTTAAATTTTGACCACAAATTCCTTCTCCGTACTTGTCGCGATACTCACATATCGATTTTCAAAGCAATCGGCACAGTAACAAAAAAAATCAAAATGGCGACCACTTTTTAAAATTTTGACTACAAATTCCTTCTCTATACTTGTTGCGATACTCACATATCGATTTTCAAAGCAATCGGCCCAATAACAAAAAAAATCAAAATGGCGGCCACTTTTTTAAATTTTTACCACAAATTCCTTCTCCATACATGTCGCAATACTCACATATCGATTTTCAAAGCAATCGGCACAGTAACAAAAAAATTCAAAATGGCGGCCACTTTTTTAATTTTTACTACAAATTCCTTCTCCATACTTGTCGCGATACTCACATATCGATTTTCAAAGCAATCGGCCCAATAACAAAAAAAATCAAAATGGCGGCCACTTTTATAATTTTTACCACAAATTCCTTCTCCATACTTGTCGCGATCCTCACATGTCGATTTTCAAAGCAATCGGCCCAATAACAAAAAAAAAACAAAATGGCGGCCACTTTTTTAAATTTTGACCACAAATTCCTTCTCCGTACTTGTCGCGATACTCACATATCGATTTTCAAAGCAATCGGCACAGTAACAAAAAAAATCAAAATGGCGACCACTTTTTAAAATTTTGACTACAAATTCCTTCTCTATACTTGTTGCGATACTCACATATCGATTTTCAAAGCAATCGGCCCAATAACAAAAAAAATCAAAATGGCGGCCACTTTTTTAAATTTTTACCACAAATTCCTTCTCCATACATGTCGCAATACTCACATATCGATTTTCAAAGCAATCGGCACTGTAACAAAAAAATTCAAAATGGCGGCCACTTTTTTAATTTTTACTACAAATTCCTTCTCCATACTTGTCGCGATGCTCACATATCGATTTTCAAAGCAATCGGCCCAATAACAAAAAAAATCAAAATGGCGGCCACTTTTATAATTTTTACCACAAATTCCTTCTCCATACTTGTCGCGATCCTCACATGTCGATTTTCAAAGCAATCGGCCCAATAACAAAAAAAATCAAAATGGCGGCCACTTTTTTATATTTTGACCGCAAATTCCTTCTCCATACTTGTCGCGATACTCACATATCGATTTTCAAAGCAATCGGCACAGTAACAAAAAAATTGAAAATGGCGGCCACTTTTTTAATTTTTACCACAAATTCCTTCTCCATACTTGTCGCGATACTCACATATCGATTTTCAAAGCAATCGGCGCAGTAACAAAAAAATTCAAAATGGCGGCCACTTTTTTAATTTTTACCACAAATTCCTTCTCCATACTTGTCGCGATCCTCACATGTCGATTTTCAAAGCAATCGGCCCAATAACAAAAAAAATCAAAATGGCGGCCACTTTTTTAAATTTTGACCACAAATTCCTTCTCCGTACTTGTCGCGATACTCACATATCGATTTTCAAAGCAATCGGCACAGTAACAAAAAAATTCAAAATAACGGCCACTTTTTAAAATTTTGGCTACAAATTCCTTCTCTATACTTGTTGCGATACTCACATATCGATTTTCAAAGCAATCGGCCCAATAACAAAAAAATTCAAAATGGCGGCCACTTTTTTAAATTTTTACCACAAATTCCTTCTCCATATTTATCGCGATACTCACATATCGATTTTCAAAGCAATCGGCCCAATAACAAAAAAGTTCAAAATGGCGGCCACTTTTAGAACTTTGTCCAGAAATTCCTACTTATCCCCAGCTGATTACGAATTCATGACCTAATATCTACCTAGGTACCAAATTTCAGATCTCTACGAATTTTGATTTCGCTGGAATCCCTGGAATAACACAAAAAATACACTTTTGTATGGGAAAATCCCTTAAATGTAAGATTTTTACCCCTTGAACATGGAATTTCTGGAATCCCCATATTAGTACGAATTCATGACCTAATATCTACCTAGATACCAAATTTCAGATCTCTACGACTTTTAGTTTTTCTGGAATGCCTGGAACATCGAAAAAAATTACAATTTTGTATGGAGAAATCCCTTTAATGTACTATTTCCACCCCTTAAACATAGAATTTCTGGAATCCCCGTCTTAGTACGAATTCATGACCTAATATCTACCTAGATACCAAGTTTCAGATATCTGCGACTTTTAGTTTTTCTGGAATGCCTGGAACAACGAAAAAAATTACAATTTTGTATGGAGAAATCCCTTTAATGTACTATTTCTACCCCTTAAACATGGAATTTCTGGAATCCCCGTCTTAGTACGAATTCATAACCTAATATCTACCTAGGTACCAAATTTGAGATCTCTACGACTTTTAGTTTTTCGGGAATTCCTGGAACAACGAAAAAAATTACACTTTTGTATGGGAAAATCCCGTAAATGTAAGATTTTTACCCCTTAAACATGGAATTTCTGGAATCCCCGTCTTAGTACGAATTCTTGACCTAATATCAACCTAGGTACCAAATTTCAGATCTCTACGACTTTTAGTTTTTCGGGAATCCCTGGAACAACGAAAAAAATTACACTTTTGTATGGAGAAATCCCTAAAACCAACGGTTTTTACCCCTTACAATTTGAATTTCTGAAATCCCCGTCTTAGTACGAATTCATGACCTAATATCAACCTAGGTACCAAATTTCAGATCTCTACGACTTGTAGCTTTTCGGGAATTCCTGGAACAACGAAAAAAATTTTACTTTTGTATGGGGAAATCCAAAAAACCAACGGTTTTTACCCCTTACAATTTGAATTTCTGGAATCCCCGTCTTAGTACGAATTCATGACCTAATATCTACCTAGGTACCAAATTTCAGATCCCTACGACTTGTAGCTTTTCGGGAATTCCTGGAACAACGAAAAAAATTTCACTTTTGTATGGGGAAATCCAAAAAACCAACGGTTTTTACCCCTTACAATTTGAATTTCTGGAATCCCCGTCTTAGTACGAATTCATGACCTAATATCTACCTAGGTACCAAATTTCAGATCTCTACGACCTATAGTTTTGGCGGAATCCTTGGAACAACCAAAATCACCAAAATGCCTCATTCTTTTATATATATAGACGAATTAAAATTAGCCGCGTGTTAGTATTTATTATCTAAGTTGAACGGTCACCTGAACCACCTTATTGAATTATTCTTGTTTTTAATTCTTAACTAATTATCCCGCTTTAGAGTTGTAATTAGTTTGTAATGTTACAGCAAATATAACAGGTATAGCAGTTGCAACTATAAACTACCTATAATTTATCGACGTAATATAAGTTTATAAAAAAAGGAAAAGTGCGATTGAGACTCAAGTAGGGAGGGTTTCGTACACTTGATACTGCAAGGTCACCAGAGCAAGGTATACTATTATGATATACTGAGCCTGAACTATCTAAGCTATAATGATAATCTTGATCTTGAGCGGTAATTGTCTTGTAACTTTACAATGTTTAAAGCAGATGTAGCTACTAACAAGTAGCCGTCTACTATGTATTTAGCGATGATTGGCATGCATACAGTGGATATTGATGTAATAAAGTTTCCTATAAATACTCGTATATCTTCGATGAAATTAACATACAGTTGCCAGGGCTGACTTATTAACGTAGCGCAGAAACCACTGGATCTGGAGCTAATATAATGCAAAATAAGGGATGAAATTGTGTTCGAAAGTTCATCAATATTAAATTATAATATCGAAGAAAGTGCCTCTTTCGCATTGGAATAGTAACTGGAGTTAGAAAATACCTGGATTGGATAAGTCTCCATAAAAATGAAGTTTGCAAGTTTGTATTACAAAGTTATCTGCATCTTCATTACCATCAAGTGAGATTGAAGTCAAGTATAAAAGAACTATAAATAAATGAAAAAGAGAACAGAGGGGGCTATTCCCGTAACACGAAGTGTAGCTTCGTGAAGTGAAATGTTTGAAAAGTTTAAAGCATTTATGTATATTCATATTATATTAGGAGACGATATTGAAATCAAAACTTTTTTTGCGACAACACAGCCAATTGTGAAACTTTACTTAACTTTAATGTACTTTCCGCGATAAGGTTTAAAAATGAATGAATTACATTCAAATTTTGCACCTAATCCAAAAGACGTAAGACGTAAAGTCAATTTTACAGTGTTGATTCTTTTATTTCATTTCTTGAATCACATCACTCAGAGTGTGATAACGTTACTTGAATAGCCATCCCAGGGACGAAGCCGCCATCAAAACCTAGTCCATTTATATTCTACAAACAAATAAATTAATAGGTGTTATTGTACCATTATGCAACATTCTGAGCGTTGAACGCATAATAAATGCCACACATTCAAGCTGTATTAACTGATATTTCAAGCGGGAATGCAGTCCAGTCGCATAGTTTTCATAGTTCATTAAACAACAGTTTATAAATGAACATTTTAATGTGTCGGCTAAGGGACGGACCACGCCTACCCTATTCAATTCACTACCTATACTCAGATGAAAACATATTATTTTTATTAAACAGGTTGTTTTTATTCTGGCAATCTTTTTTGACACTTTGACAGAAAAAGATTTTTTGGATTGGCTTTAGTGAAGTTAACTGATTAAAATTAGTAATACAGATTTAAGGGCGCTTGACAACCACAGATGTTCTACTTTGTATCGAACACTCCAATAAATTACTCGATTTTCCTAAGCTACGAAATCAAATGAATATCAAGTAGTTCACATGGTGGTGCCCTTTGACACAACCGGTAGCATTCTCTGATGGACAAGCACCCTTATATGGCCGCGACATTCTGTAAATAAGTTAGGTCGGAGACAGGTGGATGTAAAAGGAACTTTGCATCAAAAAAACGTCGATAAGTGATACCATCGACAGTAGGTTGCCGTAGATAAGACAGAAATCAAGCGCAGCCTATGAGTACATCACATTTTAAGGAACTTGCTGACTCGGCAAACGTTGTTTTGCCATTGCCAAAAAACATCTTACTCCCTACTCTCAGACCTACCGAACATACACAGAAAGTTTCATAACAATTGGTCATGCCGTTTCGAAGGAGTTTGATAATAAAAATTGTCACGAGAATTTTATATATTAGAAGAAACAGAAAGTAGTTTTAGTAACCGACCCGGCTATGTATTGCTTGAATGATCCCGTGGGAATTTCTGGAAACACTTACTCATCCCAAATGTATGGGGAAGATCTCTGTGCAAAATTCAGATTTCTAGGATCTAAAGGTATGCGCGACGATGACTCAGTATGTGACAGAATGAGTCAGAACTCCCCTATTTTCACATAAAAAGAAAATACATTATGAATACGACCGGAATTGTTGGTTTTTCCAGAAAAAAAACCCTATGTATCAAAGCAATAAGGAATGACCATAATTTCGTTAAGCATTTGAGATTAAATTATGAACGGCTGAACAACATTTCTTTTAATCTAGAGTATTGGTTCTCTTTGTATGATGATTAAATTTTGCTACAGGAATAATTATTTTTATAATATAATAGAAATAAACTAGAGCAAACGTTTACTGCTTGCATTAGCATTAAAAAATCTCAATAACTTAATGACGATAAACAGCTTAAAGGCTTCAAAATTCTATGGGCGTCCCACAGGAGTCTACCTGGATACGCCATAAAAAACGGGTCATCGAACTCGGTCCAACAGCTGCTCTAATTCAAGATGGCGGCCATTTATGTCAAAAAATAATAAATGCACGCCTGTTCACTATGATGCATTGACTGATTGTGTGCATCAGGCCTAATCATACTTAATCGTGGGTTGATTTTGAGGTTTTAACTTCAGAAGACTTCTGGATTTTTTTTATGCTCAAACATCATCCGGACATCTTCGTTAAGGCATAAATTCTAAGGAATTTTTTGTTATTTTGGTCTAATAAAATTATTCATCTATTGCTTTTGTACCTACTCGTAAGGTCTTTAATTATACCTATCAATGCACCTATACCATAAATTGTTCGTGTTGTTAAAATAATTAGATCGGTCAATCGAATTCAAAACAATTTCACCTACTAAGAATTTGTAACATAAAAATAATAGTTTGAGAGCTGGCGGCGAAAACAATTCAATCGTGTGGCATAAGCTCAGGCAAATAAAGAAAACGTCTATTTCATAAATTAAGTAGGTAGGAGGAGAAAAGTTACGCCTTATCCTTACCGATTAACGACAATCCAAAGCGATAATCGTAATAAGCGAACTACGTAACTGGATCCCGGCGGGAACGGTAAAGCGTAATTTATTATTTGGCCCCGGCGATGCTTCCGCCGCGCCTCGTTCAAACACGTAACGCTATATGGAGACACCTTTATTTGATTTATGTTACACTTTTTACCTCTTTTTTGTATTTGTGTAAAAGGCATGGGAACTTAGGATGATTTCGTAGTCTGTACTGTGTCGCACTCTAGAAAGGAAGTACAATTAATATGGGATTCAAAAAATACACCTATTTAAAAAAAAATCTCTCTACAACCTCAGTGTTTGTAAAGATAGTTTGCAAATTTTCTCTGATGTTTAACGCTATCTTCACCAAATATTTATTTAATATTATATTTGTGTGAAAATCACAATTCAATTTTAACGGAACTATCAAAAAAGTGGTCATTTTTTACCAACGAAACTTCTGATTCAGACAGTTCTATTACCCTTTTCTTAATAATTATCATCTCTTTTTCCGACATAACAATAGAAGGAATTACGCTTCCCAAAACCAGTGAACCGAGCAAATAATAAATTAGCATGCATTTATTTGACAGCCTGTGCGATATCTACTTTTTCACATCGGAACGTCAAGTAATTATTACTCGTTAACAATAGGTGTTTTAGACACGCACTGTCATTTACATGACGACATATGCGGTGACCATTTCATAATGATTAAGTTATGACAACTGTGTCATCAAGTTGTGAGACATGTATATTGTACGTAGATGCAATATAATGCCACTATCTCTTTGTGTATTTTTTGTTTAAACTATAATTACACATTTTTGCAAATAGTAAATTATAAGTTACAGAGTATTATAATGATGTCTGATTCTGGTTGAATGGCTGTCAGTGTGTGGTCGGGATATCTCAACGACCGAAAGTCAGAAGTAGGTAATTTAAGGCAATTCAATTTGACGTAGATCGTATATTACCGCGCCTAAAGAACCGGTAAATCGTAATCAAAGAAACCGTACTACATTAATTATAGTTATTACAACATGTTTTCTCTATAAATATAATTTTACGAAAACATACATACTCAAGTAAAATTGCTTAAATAATGTTGTAGCATTAAATGCAGCAGCATGCAAATTTAAAAGGATTACAAAAATCATTTATAATAATATACAGATAGATAAACAGACATACACATTTCTTTAATAAATGGCGCGTTTTAAAAATTTCATTGAATTTGATAACAAGGTGCTTTCCTATGTTTTTACAGATATATTTTCCGGGGTAAAGGTTGCCTTAGTAGGGTAAAGTACTATATTTATTCCTCAACTTTGTTGCGGCGTACTTCCTCAACAAACAATGAAATGAATATTTTTGGACATTTATGAAATTGGAGTTTTTTTTCTTAAAAAAATTATTAACAGTTCAGTGCGTAAGTATACCAAAGCTATAACATTGCACTACACCCTTGTGGTTAAAGCTGATGCTCTAATAAAATCATTATCCATGATAAATAATTTAACGCTAAGCGGGTGTAGAGCATAAAATGAAATAAGCTTTATTTATAAAGTGGGGGAAAATATATTAGAAATATGGAATCCTCTTGCACGGTCACTACTCATTATATCAATAATATGCGTATTATAATAATACTGAAGCCGCAAACCTATCGGGGCATATTAATTAAAAGATATATTTAATGCGGTTCATTCTAAAGCTGATCGCACACAAACACGAATGGCATAAGTAGCACGAGTCAAAATATTAGACGTGCTACTAAATTGCACTTCAATACTTGATACTCTGTCGCAGGAGTAAGGTTCGTTATATCTGTGGTTTTCTTAAAAGTCAATCTCTGAAACAGAGTAGGGGCAACTGATTTAATTTGTCAGTATTTGATTTTGATTCGTTGCATTTTTTCCAATGCAGGGTACGAATGTGTTGTGTTTGATGTGCTTGTAGCCGCCAGTCACTGCAGCTATCTTTACAGAGCAGGGTCCATTCTTACTGCATGAATTTATCAAAGTAAAAATGTTTGATAACTTAAGTGTCTTACGTACCTCAAAGCCCAGTTTTCATTTACGCAAAGGCCTCACCATAGTAATGGTTATAAATGCATCGCGTTTGATGTAAAGTGCTTATAGTGATTAGTATGCGATCACCCTAATACCTCTCATTAAGTGATTAGCGCTGTATCATCAGGCCTCATTGGAGTATTTTATTAACTTCAATTGCGTATCCCTCATATCTCCCTTACCCTACATTGCATAAAAACTGCAATTACCTATCAGTTGCCTCGCACAATAACCAAGTTGGCGGAACCCCTCGCCAGCTTAGTGCGGCCTCCCTCGCGTCTCCGTTACTTGGGAGATCGGATGTAGGCGGGAGCTCGGCACAAGGATGCGGGGACCAGGTGATAATGGCGTGTGCCGAAGGGGTAGAAAGGCTTGAAGCCGGGAGGTCGTTAGCCCGGCTCTGATTGTTCGATGAGTGCTGCAATGACTCACTTGCGTACGTAAATAAACGGGAAAATTTTACAGTGCAAGAGAAATACTTGAACACTTCGATGAAATGGGAAAAAATGGACAGTATAAGTCATAATGTACCTACGAGTAGCACTTATTTATACTCTTCGCAACCGTCAGAATTTTGCTAAAACTTGAGTCTTAGATATCGAAGATTTTTTCGGTCAGGGTAAGTGTCAAGGCTGTAGAGAACAAACTTACCTATCTATTAAATATATCAAGTACTATATCTAATTAGTAATATAGAAACAATATGACAAGCAGTGTATATAGATCTAGTTCCAAAAAGCTTAGTAGAAATAAAGGACAAGTTAAAGGTTTTATTTAATACACGAGCTACTAAACAGTATGATAAAAATAGTTCAAAGGTAACTGTAACCATTTTAAAAAAGCATAAATCATTTTTTTTTTCATTCATTGCAAACACAGGTTAAAATGAAAAAAAAACTGCAAGCTGATTTTTCAAACGCAAAGAAAAGTCCGTTTTAATTATAAAATCTCGAGATCCACATCAAAGTACGCACTAAACGTGTTTCCCGCTGGAAGGCTTTTCAGTACATAAACGCGTCACGGCATAGCTATCGTACAGAAGGCATGACATTTTCAGTCCATTAATAAAATTAATGTAATCAGAAATTTACATACTAATTATTTAAATCATGAATAACCTATATAAATGACCACTGCCAATGGTCATGGACTACGTGACGAGGAACTCAACCTTACTGATCTAGTTTTGTCCCATGAAACTTGTTCTGTCTTGTATTGTATGTACGGAATACCAAAAAGTATAACTCGATGAGATCAATCTCTTGATGGAATAAAAAAAAACGAAGTTGGCAAGAAATTTGGTTATCTGTCAAGCCAATCAGGGGCAAGGCAGAATAAGCAAAATTTGTTACCTGAATTTATTTGTTGTTTTGTGTATGAACTAATTTATTTACACACTTACTGTGATTGACTGCTATCTCACCTGATGGTAAGCGATGATGCCGCCGAAAATGTTATTGTAAGTATCGTATGTGTTAATGTGTCTTTTAAGGGTAAGTAACTAGCTCCCTAATGGACCGTCATGGTAAATTGCCTGACAGTGCGTTCGAAGTGCATCATTCGTTACCGAACTGTACGCTAGTTCGGCTGCAACGCTTCGGTTATGTGCCGCCCCGCCCCTAGGGCGCCTGTACGCCTAACCCATATACCGAGGTGACCTACGCCTCACATCGCTGCCATGGGTGCGTGGGTGCACGCAGGGGGCTTACACGCTTTATAAATACTACATGCTTATGCGTTGCATCGGGCTAAGAAAGTTACAGGATCCGTTGCCGAACATCGTCCATACTTTATACGTCGACATGCAATTCATAGGAATTGAAACTTGTTCGTACTTGCTTAATTGGTTTTATATCTCCTGCGTATTTAATCAGTCTCTATTGAGATTGGCCACCGTGATAGATATTACCATTCATTTTTACAGCGTAGTCTTTTTTTATCTTGAGGCCGATTGACCGAAGAGTGAAGGCTAGCATATTTTTATGGTTTTCGCCTTTTAGTAGTTTTTAAGGCTGCATACCGACTTTAAAAGTTAAGCTGTTTTTAGTTAGGACATGAATTAACGTCACCCGTCACAAGTCGTATTTACCCTATTTATATGCAAAAATGTGTTTGTCCTTTAACCACGCAACAACTGAATGTCAGATAACATGATTTGTTCCATGGACACAGTTGAAGACATGACAAATGGACATTTGCTATTCTTTATCCAGAGCTATTTTGTTACCAGAAATAAAAAGTTTTGTTAAATAAAAAATTAATCATTGGCTATCGTCTTACAACAGTTTTCAGGACCGGAGAAAATTTAGGAATGCATTTTAATGCAAACACAAATTTTAGGCATGAAGGATGCCACGAAGGAAGATGACTTTTCGTCAAAAGAACTCAATATATCAATCCAAGTCTTAGAGAAAAACTACTCAACGAATAAAAACTTTAAAAGTAAATGTAAATTGGAAACGAATAGGTAAACAGTGCATTGCACGAATGGTAAAGGCTCATATACTCGCTAAACGATCTCACCTCAGGCTATACAGGTAATGGGAGCAAAAGGGGCCAAGATAGTTTATATACTAACCCTATGTTCGCCATAATATACATATATGTATGTATAATATAGCAGGGGGACGCATAACCTAGTGAACGCACTGCCTACTTTACAAGTGCTTCCAGTACATAAAAGAGGGGTAAAGGAAAAAGCAAATACATACTATTCTTACTTCAACCTTTTATGTCACTCGCACACGGAGTCGAAAGAATATTCTATTTACTAGTAAATAAAGAGTGGGATGCAACCTACACTGTTTGTATACAAAACTTTTACTTGCAACTCTTTTAAATGGGACTGAAATGCAGGTCTTTTGTGTGCGTCGATTTCAGAATAAGCATTATATTCCATGCTTTTAGAAACTCTTTTGAATTTCACATTAATTTGCATCTAACTTTACATAATATAGTTTAACTGTGATATCTTCCGCTAAGGTTCAGATTTTGATGGCACCAAGCATTTCCCGACATGAAAAACCTGTCACTTTTAATTTTTCAACTAATATTAGCTGAAAACTTAAAAAGTGCTGCTTCTAAGCTACAAATAAGTTAAGAGATTTTACACGTTATAGAATTAACACCTTTGATTAATTAAAAACAAATCAGACTTCCCTCAAAAGTTTTGTGGAATTTTGATGTGCAGATTATATTGTAGCGTTCTATCTAACTTTTCTTATAAGCTACGCTTGTATACTCGCTTAGTGTTGCATTGAAACATCTGAAATCATCTGCAAACTTCTTCCAAATTTTTTCCAAGTAAATGCGAATTTTCAGCCCCCACATAGCAAGGCGAGGTGCTTTTTAAAAGCTTTTTTATGTATAGCCGAACGACAGATCATACATCTTACTTCGCTACTAGTAATATTTTTAACTAAAAGAAAGAATGGTCGTGATTTAGTTGAAGAGCAGAATTTATATGAGCGGCTAAAGAGACACCTCTGTCATAGTGTAGGTATTCTAAGGCCAGAATTAGATTCCTCGGCGAGGGTGGGTCGCTGCACGCCCCGACGACGCATGGGGGAGGTCTCTAATGAACTGGATGAACTATTATACGACTTGCGTAGGACCTACCTAGCGCATATTCCTACATCAAGATATTTTTTATGCTTACTTCGGTAGATTTTGTATTTTTTAAAAACTATTAAAGAGCGCTTTAAAGTTTAAAACCGTTAAAAAACTGTTTAGACTACAGAGTAGCAAAGAAATAGGCATACGTACAATGCTGGTAATATTGGATTTAAACCATGTAGTTACATGAAAACCCTCGCAATACATGCTAGCTAAAAGAGTAATTATTGCCTTTGAAAACAGGTAGGTATAGAAGAAATATCTCTTTCTCATATTCTATTGTTATAAATGGCTACGAGAGATTATAGCTATATGTGTGAAACGATAGTTATAGTTCACGAGAATTTCCTCACGTCGTCCCTCGCAATTTTTTTTAATGTCTGTTAAAAGCACCCCATACTTCCATTAGAGTGGTTAAGGAACGGAACTGCGCGAGGACTGAGGAGTGAGAGGCACTAGGCATTAGTGACATGTATGCGTGGCCACGCGCGATTTTACCACCGCGCTGCGTTTGACGCACCACTTGGCATCGCCTCACTAATGCACAGGGCGGCTTGTGTGTATTTATTAAAAAAATGCTTTTGAAACGTGTATCACTTACTTTCCTTTATAGTTGATATGTTAAAAGACCTTTTATATGACACCTTTATAATTTGTTAGGCTGTTTAGAATACATCTTGCTTTGCAAAAAAAAATGATTTAATTTGTTAAATAACCCAAAAAGCAGTAAAATAGTAACGTCTTCTTTTTATTATAATCTTAAATTAGAAAACAAGGTGACATCATGAAACAATTCACGATATAATCTATATATATAAAAGAATGAGGCATTTTGGTGATTTTGGTTGTTCCAAGGATTCCGCCAAAACTATAGGTCGTAGAGATCTGAAATTTGGTACCTAGGTAAATATTAGGTCATGAATTCGTACTAAGACGGGGATTCCAGAAATTCAAATTGTAAGGGGTAAAAACCGTTGGTTTTTTGGATTTCCCCATACAAAAGTGAAATTTTTTTCGTTGTTCCAGGAATTCCCGAAAAGCTACAAGTCGTAGGGATCTAAAATTTGGTACCTAGGTAGATATTAGGTCATGAATTCGTACTAAGACGGGGATTCCAGAAATTCAAATTGTAAGGGGTAAAAACCGTTGGTTTTTTGGATTTCCCCATACAAAAGTAAAATTTTTTTCGTTGTTCCAGGAATTCCCGAAAAGCTACAAGTCGTAGAGATCTGAAATTTGGTACCTAGGTTGATATTAGGTCATGAATTCGTACTAAGACGGGGATTTCAGAAATTCAAATTGTAAGGGGTAAAAACCGTTGGTTTTTTGGATTTCCCCATACAAAAGTGAAATATTTTTCGTTGTTCCAGGAATTCCCGAAAAGCTACAAGTCGTAGGGATCTGAAAATTGGTAACTAAGTAGATATTAGGTCATGAATTCGTACTAAGACGGGGATTCCAGAAATTCAAATTTTAAGGGGAAAAAACCGTTGGTTTTAGGGATTTCTCCATACAAAAGTGTAATTTTTTTCGTTGTTCCAGGGATTCCCGAAAAACTAAAAGTCGTAGAGATCTGAAATTTGGTACCTAGGTTGATATTAGGTCAAGAATTCGTACTAAGACGGGGATTCCAGAAATTCAAATTTTAAGGGGTAAAAACCGTTGGTTTTAGGGATTTCTCCATACAAAAGTGAAATTTATTTCGTTGTTCCAGGGATTCCCGGAAAACTACAAATCGTAGAGATCTGAAATTTGGTACCTAGGTTGATATTAGGTCATGAATTCGTACTAAGACGGGGATTCCAGAAATTCAAATTGGAAGGGATAAAAATCCTACTTTTAAGGGATTTTCCCATACAAAAGTGTAATTTTTGCGTTGTTCCAGGGATTCCAGCGAAATTAAAAGTCGTAGAGATCTGAAATTTGGTACCTAGGTTGATATTAGGTATATCATGAATTCGTATTCAGAAAGGGATTTCGAGATTCAAATTTTGAGGAGGAAAAATTTTGAATTTTTTGGCCGCCATTTTGAACTTTTTTGTTACTGGGCCGATTGCTTTGAAAATCGATATTTGACTATGGCAGAAAGCATAGAGACGGAATTTGTGGTCAAAATTTAAAAAATAGGCCGCCATTTTGAACTTTTTTGTTACTGGGCCGATTGCTTTGAAAATCGATATTTAACTATGGCAGCAAGCATAGAGAAGGAATTTGTGGTCAATATTTAAAAAAGTGGCCGCCATTTTGAACTTTTTAGTTACTGGGCCGATTGCTTTGAAAATCGATATTTGACTTTGGCAGCAAGCATAGAGAAGGAATTTTTGGTCAAAATTTAAAAAAGTGGCCGCCATTTTGAACTTTTTTGTTACTGGGCAGATTGCTTTGAAAATCGATATTTGACTATGGCAGCAAGCATAGAGAAGGAATTTGTGGTCAAAATTTAAAAAAGTGGCCGCCATTTTGAACTTTTTTGTTACTGGTCCGATTGCTTTGAAAATCGATATTTGACTATGGCAGCAAGCATAGAGAAGGAATTTTTGGTCAAAATTTAAAAAAGTGGCCGCCATTTTGAACTTTTTTGTTACTGGGCCGATTGCTTTGAAAATCGATATTTAACTATGGCAGCAAGCATAGAGAAGGAATTTGTGGTCAATATTTAAAAAAGTGGCCGCCATTTTGAACTTTTTAGTTACTGGGCCGATTGCTTTGAAAATCGATATTTGACTTTGGCAGCAAGCATAGAGAAGGAATTTTTGGTCAAAATTTAAAAAAGTGGCCGCCATTTTGAACTTTTTTGTTACTGGGCAGATTGCTTTGAAAATCGATATTTGACTATGGCAGCAAGCATAGAGAAGGAATTTGTGGTCAAAATTTAAAAAAGTGGCCGCCATTTTGAACTTTTTTGTTACTGGGCGATTGCTTTGAAAATCGATATTTTACAGTGGCAGCAAGCATAGAGAAAGAGTTTGTGGTCAAAATTTAAAAACTAGGCCGCCATTTTGAACTTTTTTGTTACTGAGCCGATTGCTTTGAAAATCGATATTTTACAGTGGCAGCAAGCATAGAGAAAGAGTTTGTGGTCAAAATTTAAAAAATAGGCCGCCATTTTGAACTTTTTTGTTACTGGGCCGATTGCTTTGAAAATCGATATTTGACTATGGCAGCAAGCATAAAGAAGGAATTTGTGGTCAAAATTTAAAAAAGTGGCCGCCATTTTGAACTTTTCTGTTACTGGGCCGATTGCTTTGAAAATCGATATTTGACTATGGCAGCAAGCATAGAGAAGGAATTTGTGGTCAAAATTTAAAAAAAGTGGCCGCCATTTTGAACTTTTTTGTTACTGGGCCGATTGCTTTGAAAATCGATATTTGACTATGGCAGCAAGCATAGAGAAGGAATTTGTGGTCAAAATTTAAAAAAGTGGCCGCCATTTTGAAGTTTTTTGTTACTGGGCCGATTGCTTTGAAAATCGATATTTGACTTTGGCAGCAAGCATAGAGAAGGAATTTTTGGTCAAAATTTAAAAAAGTGGCCGCCATTTTGAACTTTTTTGTTACTGGGCAGATTGCTTTGAAAATCGATATTTGACTATGGCAGCAAGCATAGAGAAGGAATTTGTGGTCAAAATTTAAAAAAGTGGCCGCCATTTTGAACTTTTTTGTTACTGGTCCGATTGCTTTGAAAATCGATATTTGACTATGGCAGCAAGCATAGAGAAGGAATTTGTGGTCAATATTTAAAAAAGTGGCCGCCATTTTGAACTTTTTTGTTATTGGGCAGATTGCTTTGAAAATCGATATTTGACTATGGCAGCAAGCATAGAGAAGGAATTTGTGGTCAAAATTTAAAAAAGTGGCCGCCATTTTGAACTTTTTTGTTACTGGGCCGATTGCTTTGAAAATCGATATTTGACTATGGCAGCAAGCATAGAGAAGGAATTTGTGGTCAAAATTTAAAAAAGTGGCCGCCATTTTGAACTTTTTTGTTACTGGGCCGATTGCTTTGAAAATCGATATTTGACTATGGCAGCAAGCATAGAGAAGGAATTTGTGGTCAAAATTTAAAAAAGTGGCCGCCATTTCGAACTTTTTTGTTACTGGGCAGATTGCTTTTAAAATCGATATTTGACTATGGCAGCAAGCATAGAGAAGGAATTTGTGGTCAAAATTTAAAAAAGTGGCCGCCATTTTGAACTTTTTTGTTACTGGTCCGATTGCTTTGAAAATCGATATTTGACTATGGCAGCAAGCATAGAGAAGGAATTTGTGGTCAATATTTAAAAAAGTGGCCGCCATTTTGAACTTTTTTGTTATTGGGCAGATTGCTTTGAAAATCGATATTTGACTATGGCAGCAAGCATAGAGAAGGAATTTGTGGTCAAAATTTAAAAAAGTGGCCGCCATTTTGAACTTTTTTGTTACTGGTCCGATTGCTTTGAAAATCGATATTTGACTTTGGCAGCAAGCATAGAGAAGGAATTTGTGGTCAAAATTTAAAAAAGTGGCCGCCATTTTGAACTTTTTTGTTACTGGGCCGATTGCTTTGAAAATCGATATTTGACTATGGCAGCAAGCATAGAGAAGGAATTTGTGGTCAAAATTTAAAAAAGGTGGCCGCCATTTTGAACTTTTTTGTTACTGGGCCGATTGCTTTGAAAATCGATATTTGACTATGGCAGCAAGCATAGAGAAGGAATTTGTGGTCAAAATTTAAAAAAGGTGGCCGCCATTTTGAACTTTTTTGTTACTGGGCCGATTGCTTTGAAAATCGACGTCTGACTATGGCAGCAAGCATAGAGAAGGAATTTGTAGTCAAAATTAAAAAATGATGAACTTTTTGGCCACCATTTTGAACTTTTTTGTTACTGGGCCGATTGCTTTGAAAATCGATATTTGACAATGGCAGCAAGCATAGAGAAAGAATTTGTAGTCAACATTTTAAAAAGTGGCCGCCATTTTGAACTTTTTTGTTACTGGGCCGATTGTTTTCAAAATTGATATCTAATTATCGCAGCGAGCATAGAAAAGGAATTTTTGGTAAAAATTTAAAAGAATTGGCCACAATTTTGTACTTATATGTCTTACCATGTTAGCAAGCAACCACGGCCGGATGGACGAACGGACGGTGGAGTTTTAGTAAGAACTTTTACCCTTTGGGTACGGAACCCTAAAAATGGCCACCATATTTAACTTTTTTTGTGACGATCGAATTTTTCAAAATCAATATGTGACTATTACCAGGAAGCAAGAGAAAATTTTGTGGGCAAAATGGTGTGTAATGCAGGAATTTTGGAAATTAAACAACCATAGTAAAGCATAACTCAGAAGTTAACGTGAGCGAAGCCGCGGGCGTTTGCTAGTATATGTATATTTGTATCGTAGAGTCAGAAAACATATGTAAATATAAATTGCTAACTTTATAGGTAAGACAAAAATAAATATTCTTAACGAACCTATTGTGCTTATATAGTTCACATCTATAGACGATTGTTAACTTAGTATAATCTGTAATTTAAATTTAATGAGAATAGAGCGCAAAATAATAAATCCAGAGAAAATATTTTACTCCAATGTAAATAAAACGCATAACATTTTGTACGAATGCGTAGTAACTGGCAGGGGTGCACCACGCACCCCTCACGCACTTACGCACACTCGCACAAGCGGTGCACTTACATTGTGAAGCTGCGACGCGATTGGTCGAGATCTGCGCGCGTGTGCGTGAGAGTGCTCGTAGAAAAGAGGTCGTATAGATAGTTATTTATGTCTAGGCTATATGAATTAGGTGCGTGCATTGGGGTAGTCTTCGCAGGAAAAAGTATTGATTTGTTTGCGCGTTCGCAGAGTTTCGTGGAGCATTCGCGAGGATAAGATGCGGGAATTAAAAAATATCACGCAGGACTTTAGGCTAGAGGCTGACTCTGCCAGTCTGAGGCGCCCTTTGCCTTTGATTAGAATATGAATTTGCAATATATTGGCATACGTTATACGTTTAAAGATCGCGAGATTGCAGTGGGCACACGTGCAACGTATGGGTCCATCTGTGAACGTGGGCACACGTGCAACGTATGGGTGAATGCAGACCACCTAAAAAGCTCATGGTGTCACACACAGATGGACGCAGAAGTGTAGGTCGGCCAAATCTTCGATGGCTCCATGATGTTGAGCAGGACGCAAAACGAATCGGCATACGAAATTGGAAAACGAGCGCTAGCGATAGGGATAGGTGGCGAAATCTTCTTGAACAGGCCCGGGACCACAAAGGTCTGTAGCGTCATTGATGGTGATGATGATGGTTATACGTTTAAAAAAAAATTGGTTGCCTGTAAAGTCGGTTTACTGACGATAGTTGAACGTGACAACGTCTTATTTGTCGCTCGTTCCGCGCTCGCGAGGTAACGCCGGTAACGCCGCATGAGCGAGGTAACGCTGGATGAGTCATGTTTTTTCGTGCGTGCAACCGGCTCTATCGATTTATAAGACGTTGTCACGTCAATAATAAAGGATAATAGCAAAAGTTTAGTTATTTAATCTTTGATTCCAGTGACAATTATATGGACGTCTAGACCGCTGTTAAAATAATAAATTAGGCAGCTCTGCAAAACATTAGGATTGCACCTTTCGTCTACGATTGTTTTATAACCTGATACCGACCGCGGATTGTCAATAATTATCGCACTGGGTAAATATAGCTTGGTTTTGCAGCTACATAATATATCTGTTAGCTACATTCAAAACTAAATCCATTCGATAGTTAAAAGATCAAAAACATTTCACGTACATATTTACGTGAAATTTATGATTACTTCGCAATATCACAAATCGACAATTTTTTTTGTTGTAAGTAACTTATTTTATTTAAGTCTTTGTAGCGATAAGATGTCCTTGTGCAATGTGCATGTCCTCTCTATGATTGTGTCTCTTTAAGTATCTTTATATAAATATGTACAGAATAAATAAATAAATAAATATAAATATGCAAGGCATATTTTATGTTATTTTAAATAGTACTAAGCTCATAATGGATATCCAAAACCGGTTGGAAAGAAGACCGGGCTTTTGTCGCTGCAAACATGAACGAGCTTTAATTTTTCTATTTAAATTTTATTATCAAGCGACAATGCGTCTTTATATTCGATGCAGGTTTATACAACCGCCATCTTGCTAGGGGTTTTTAATACAATGAAGATTTATTTTTCATTTTAATAGTACTATTGCTGTGGCCTGTACCCTAGGTGAATCATTGGTGAATGTAAATTCTCATTTTGATAAAATTAATAAAATGTATAGAGTTAAGTAAGTACACCATTATTAATTGAAAAAAAAAAACTTGAAATAAATTAAGTATGTACTTACTTTTTAATTTAAATAATCTGTACTTTGTTTCGTTAAATATTATTACAATTTATACGTTAAATTGTAATAATATCTATCAGTTATGTATACATAGTTTATTAACCAAACTATACAAACGAATAAACACATTCCTCAAAGTTTAAATAATCCAAATTTCGAACTCATCAAATAAAGCTTAAAGCCAATGCAGAAAAAAAAACATTACGCAGATTATAAAGACCTACCTACATGCCGACATGTAACTACATACAAGACGTCATGCAAGATGTATCATTAACTGATGCGGCCCGTTACATCAGCTGATGCCACAAAAACCTGCCATCTGCCCTACAGTCTGAGCTCCGTGAATCACCGGCCCTTCGCCCTTAGCGCGTGCCGGAAAAAAAACCAAAAGTGTAAGCCGACCGTTACGCGTACGTCCACCCACTTGGTCGCCGTCGAACCCCCGGTTTAAAAATCGAACGTTTTGTGCTTTTTTCCGGCAGTGTCAATATTTGGTATCTGTGCCGATTTTTTGCCCACTTTTTGCGAGTTTTGCTGATATTAATCGGGGGAGTTCGATTTATTAATTTTGAACGGCGAATGTGGGTATCAGTAGGTACTCATATGTTGATTGCCACGTGGCGTTGGTGTATCGATATATATTATGATAGAATTTTTAAGGCTATCATATATTGACTTGCGAATGAGCGATCGACAGGTTCCTTTGAACATAAGTCTACTCATGGTCTAACTAAACTAAGAGCGCTCAATCAGAGAAAAAGCACCTATTATAATTTAAAGTGTAGGTAAGTACAATATTTTTTAAGCCTTTCAATAGAAATTAATTCAATGTACGACAGATGAAGTAACTGACAAAAGTCATAAGAAATAAACATTTTCGCATTCGCTAACTCTCACAATGATAATCCCAGAAAAGTAGTCTTACTGAAATGTATTTACATTTTTCCATCCTCGAGTTTCCGAATTCGCAACCAGTACAGCAATAAACATTAGCGGGAAACTTTGCAATAAATCCGCCGTTTTATCGCAGATTTTAATGGCCTTTTTGTTTTGCGGATTATTCATACATTTACTTTTAATCGGCGAAATTTTTTGCGCTCGGAATTAATGGAAGTATGGTATCGTCGCGACATCTTGAAATTAAGGAGGATTTATTGTCACAAAGGATTTATTGTATTTAACAGACAGGATTATACTTTACTATATATATAGCTACTCGTGCTGATTCACTGACTGACTCACTGATTGATCACCTCTCCTGAACAATTTTGTATGGAAACATTTTTTTTCAATGACCATTTCGTATATAAGGGAAAAATTCATTCGGAGGAAAAATACGGAGAGAGCTGATGATTGAGGATTTCGGAGACGGGTGAAGAGCACAGCCAGGGTATTGAAGTTAGGTGGGGGGTGCTCGACCAAATGTCATTCGAAACGTCATCCAATTGGCAGTGAGCTGAAAAAAATTTCAAAATGGCGGATTCAAAATGGCCGCCATTCGAATTTCGCTGATATCTCGGAAAGTATAAAAGATGGAAGAACGGTTTCTCGACAAGAAGTGATCAGGACACGAAGGTCTATGGGATGGATAGGAAAAAATTCAAAATGGCGGAATTTATTTTTTCATAGAGATTTGTATGGCGAATTTTGAAGATACGAAAAGTTGAAAACAAAAAAGTGATTGCTGTGGTTCTTCAGAGAACTTCCAGAGAATAATATGGAATATGATGATGATTGAGGGTTTCTAAGACGGTCGAGGAGCACAGGAAAGGTATTATAGTTAGGTGGGGACTGCTCAAACAAAAAATACTCGGAACCTCATGCAATTGGCAGTGAGCTGAAAAAAATCCAAAATGGCGGATTCAAGATGGCAGCCATACAAATGTCGTGTTGTTCTATCTCGGAAAGTATAAGAGATAAGAGAGTGGTTTCTTAGCAAAAGGTAATCAGGACCCGAAGGTGTTTTTGATGAGTAGAAAAAAATCAAAATGGCGGAATTTATTTTTTCATAGAAAATTTACACATCGAATATTAAAGAGACTACAATAATTATGCAAAGCATTGATGCAGTTTTTCGGTGAACTGCCAGAGAAAAATATGAGAAAAGATGATAATCTAGGATTGGGATGATGATTGAGGAGCACGGTCGTGGTTTTAAAGATAGTTAAGGGCTGTTCGAACAAAAAGTACGCTGAACCTCATCCGATGAGGTTAGTTTTTGTTCGAACAGCCCTTAACTATCTTTAAAACCATGACCGTGCTCCTAGGTATTTTTTTCAGCCCACTGCCAATCGGTTTCCAAGTAGCGATGGAGATGACGGCGATGCTTTTATGGGCGGGAAGACTGCACGCGGGCCACATGTGGCCCGCGCACCCACGCGCCCTACTAGTTTTAATCTATAACTATAAAAGGCTTTGTCCTGAGTGACTGACTGACAGACAAGCTACAGCCCAAACGGCTGAACGTAGGAACTTGAAATTTTCAGAGAAGATTCTTTGTGAACCCAAACCGCTCGCTAAGAAAGGATTTTTTGAAATTCTACCCCTAAGAGGGTTAAATAAGGGATTTCGGTTTGTATGAAAGTCCCTCATTTTTCAAGTTACATTCATTAAAATTGGTATATATACTTCCGGATAAAAATAAGAGAACGGGTGTCCCAGGGATTTTGGGAATTTCACCCCTAACTCTCTAAAAAGGAGGTTGAAACTAGAAAACGCTTGGTCCCGGCTGGCTGGCTTTTGGACAAGCTACTGCCCAAACGGTTGAACGTAGAAACATGAAATTTTCAGGGAATATTCTTTAAGCACCCTAGATGTGTACTAAGAAAGGATTTTTTGAAATTCTACCGCTAAGGGTGTTAAATAAGGAATTTTATTTTAACGCGGGCAAAGCCGCGTGCAAAAGCTAGTATTACTATAAGAAGAAGAGTCTGTAATCTATGAAAACGCGGTGTTAATTTGGTTCAATATAAATACCTATTAGGCGAACAACGTGGAGATGCTATGCCAATAAAAGTTTTCTTGTGATATTTTAAAAATGTAGGTATGCTACTACACTTTTTTTTCAATAAAGCAATTTGCCTAATTCGATTTGTAATGCTGTGCTGTCGGTGCGAAACGTACTCGTATGTAGAAAAAGTTTTGGAAGTTTTGTATGGTACTGTAAGTCGTGAGATGTTCCATCCATACAGATTCATCCTTTTACTTTACTTACGTTGATACTTAAAGATCTATCTGTATTCTATATAATCTGTATCTGTATAAATCGTATCAAAAAAACAACCCTTATTATTTGTTTTATTATTATTTATTATTTATTTGTTTTATTCCTGTTTTATGTCATAAGATAAATACTTGGATTGCTACACTCTAATATCATTATGTCTAGGTAGCTGATATTTATGGCCAAAATATTGTTAGGACAATAGTTACGATTCGTTTCATTAATTCGTTTTATTACTGTTTTAGATGTTATTGCCGGATAAATCAAAGTTTATCAATTTATTAGTATGTTTACTCTATTATTTTACCGTTTGGAACATAAATGGATCTTAAAAGAGGCTTTTAAAGCTTAAACTAGTTATTATAGGCTTCTAGCTTTAGTCTATAACCATGTTACACCCGCATACTTTAAGTACAATGACGTGCTAATAGAACTGAGTTGGTCTATGCCCGCATGAATATAACAGGAATGTGTGCATAACCCAAACAAGGAAGCAAGTCGTATGAAAATTGGATAAAAATACCGAGATAATAATATAAATGTTACAACTAAATTATTAAAATAAATTCTAACATAAATGTGACATCTACGTACGTATATTATTAAAAATAATTATAAATGATTATCAATTTAAATTATATTAATAAAATCTCAAATAACGTCCATTAATTTTTTCATCAAATATGTATAAAAATTCCCAATTGAACCATCAATTTAAAGAAAAACTTGTTGTTACTATAGAAACAATGATCAGCTGTATCTGCTCGCTGCCCACGATGAAATAAAATAAGAAAACAAAACCCAGAAGCCCGTGACTGCAGCAGAGAGCGAAATAGTCCTGCCATTTCCCCATTATATTGTGACTGCCGACTAAACGTATTAATTTATCGTAATCGCAAAGAAATTCTTGCCCCTTATTCGTTGAAAAAAAGAAAATGAAATCAGCCCAGCTAGTACACTATACTTTAACGATAATGATGCATACTATTAATCCGGGGAAATTGCTTAGAGTTAAAACAGTGTCTGACGCAAAAGAGCCAAAATCGTTTAACCCATTATCTTGTCAAGAACTTTGCATACTTATAATACCTATCAAGAAATCGAACATAATATCAGTTTCTCGGTATAAATCGTATGTGTTAGAATATAAAACGATCATCCGACCGAAGCCACGCTCCAGCGTATGCAGGTGATGGCAACAGATGGCTCACAATATGCACGATAAGAAAGCCACGGCGAAAGGTATAGGATAGAGCTGTTCTGTTGCTATGCATAACATGCTGACTTGTTTCTCTATATCTACGTGTTTTTTTGATCGACATTTTTGTCTCTGTATATTGAAAAGTTGATTTTGGCAAGAATTAGGATCTGCGGTAAAAACCTAGACACGTCACGGCTATTTCTTTATAGTCTTAAATTGCATGCCTGAGAGCTCTCAATTATATATTCAAAGGTGTGTGAAGTCTGCCAATCTTACCTAACCAAAGTGCTTATTGATTATCTATTGGACCTGCACTCGGTTGCATAAAAGGGGTTGAAGTGACAACTTCAAAATATTGAGTTCGTAGAGTCAAATAACAAAATCAAAGCCATATTTTTCAAGGGCTTTCAAGACATAATATGTAAGAATATTAACGTCAGAAAAGCGTTACTTTAGTAATTTTTAGTGACCTGCTGGTTGAAAATTACAAAGGCTATATCTATAACTTTCAAATTCAGACGCCATGTATCTGGTCTTTAATCTAAAGCTCCGAAGCAGAAATAGAATTGGATAAAATTTTCTCGCTTGAAAGTTCTCCCAAAAGTTGCTCCAAAATCTCAATTTTTCTAATTTTTATCGGAAACTACAATGAATGTCATTGTAATGTTGTTACGCTCAGAACGGATTTTTGATAACTGGCTTAGTTTTCTCTAATCATGTAAAACGTCGTTTACTGTTTTATTTTTCCGCAACGCTACCTACCACTCACCAACGTATTCGTAAGAGTGAAAAGGACAAAAAAATCAGAGTAGGTATCACCTTAATCGTACCTACTTTAATACTGATTACGAAAAAAGTAATTTTATATCAAACCAGCCAACAATCGGCGGCCAGCTGCCTTAACAAAAACCGCCTACAAAAACACACCTTTCGACAATGGCCATAGGATCGGCCTACGATAAAGACTCCTAGAGGTGTTACCATTTGCAGGCTCTGATTGGAGCGCGCACGCAGCTGTCGCGCACATTGCGTACGACTCGTGCGCACAGATAATGTAGACGACACACGATATATAAATATAGCCATAAGGTTTTACTGAAGTTCACTTGAAAAAGTTGTGTAACGGATGTAAAGATTTATTTTGTTGTCACAACGTTGCACGTTGCTGCCTTTTTAGGGTTCCGTAGCCGAATGGCAAAAAACGGAACCCTTATAAATTCGTCATGTCTATCTGTCCGTCTGTCCGTCTGTCCGTCTGTCCGTCCGTATGTCACAGCCACTTTTTTCCGAAACTATAAGAGCTATACTGTTGAAACTTGGTAAGTAGATGTATTCTATGAACCGCATTAAGGTTTTCACACAAAATTTAAAAAAAATGTAATAAATTTTGGGGGTGCCCCATACTTAGAACTGAAACTCAAAAATTTTTTTTTATAATCAAACTTAAATTTAAACTCAAAATATTGAAGGGTACATAAGTGTACTTGATAACGAATCACCCTGTAAAAATATTATATAGAAATAAGCGTATTTTTTCCATAATATTATATATGGAAAAATGGATATGCTTATTTTATTTGTCCATTCCTACATTATGGAAAATGTAATATGCCTATTTTTATGAAACATTTTTACAGTATATATCCTTATCATGTACACTAATATACCCTTTAGTATTATGTCGACTTTTCGTTCGACGTTGTAGAACAGTGGGTTAATATTAGCCATATATTAACCTACTGTTCTATAGTGGGGCATTTTTCTAAAAACACATTGAATTGTCTAAAAAGCAAGCCTAATGCTGTTGCTACAATTACGACAATAAGTATGCCAATGGCTGAGATTTGAGTCTGTGATTGTTCGCATTTCAGTCCAAACTTCAAACCAACTTTTAAAAGTAACGCATTTGCAAAAGGTTTAGCTACATTGAACAAGTATGTCTCATATGTTAATTATACAAATAGATTTATATAGGTAGACTCGCAAAAGTTATACGAAAGGCGTAAGGTATAAATAGAGCTCTACTTAGAATAATTGCTTTTAAAGTAGGCTTCAAATAAAGGTGATCCTATACAGAACAAGGGAACGCCCCCCTTCCTCCAGCCAAGGCTTTACGGCGGTTGTTATAAAACTAATTTGCTAAGTTTAACTTACCTACTTTGCAGCCCTTAACTTGTAATCGTAAATTAAGTCAAGTAGGTTTCTTCTCTCAAGTTTCAAGGAACTTTTCCGTTGGAATCTGCTTCGTAGTATAATTATTAAACTCGTCTTTATTTTTTCTGATTAAAATAGTTTTTGATAAAATATCCAAAGTTTATTATCAAATTAGCGTAGTCAAATAGTCAAATAGTCAATTTATTGGTATCAAAGTCATACAAGTCAAAACATATTTAATATTATTCACAAAGTATTTTATAGGTAGGTATACCTATGTGCATGTTTATATATTTAATTTGTAACATTATTCATAAAAGTAAAAATAATATTTTAAAGTCATTATATAATTTTACATTCCAAGAATTCTTTGTAGCTATAGAAAGCTCTCTCGACAAGCCAAGATTTCAGCTTAGTTTTGAATATCATTATACTGGGTGCATTTCTAATTGTAATTGGTATTCGATTGAAAACTTGAGCGCCCATACCCCTTGCAGTTTTACATGCTTTCTTTAGTCTACCGACCCTATTCAGTAATCTGTTTGGGTATCGTAGGCTACGGCACTGTATTTCACCTCGTGTTATAAATTCGTCTTTGTGATTGACGACATACAGTGCCGTATTGTATATTAGTATACTCGGCAGTGTTAAGATACCCAAACTGATGAAATAGGGCCGAGCTGAGGTATCCTGCGACACTTTGGCTAAAACTCTAACTGCACGTTTCTGCAGTATGAAGGCGCGTTCCCAGTCTGCGCCTCGCCCCCATAATCCGATACCGTATTGAAGCAGGCTGTGGACCGAGGCAAAGTAGCAAGCCCGAGCCGTTTCTGCGGACAGTGACGACGCGACACGCTTTAGGGCAAAACAAGATGTTGATAATTTGCCGCACAGTTTGTTTATATGGGCATCCCACTTCAGTCCTTGGTCCACTTGGAAACCTAGGAAGGAAGTACTTTCCGCCTGCTCAATGCGTTCATTATTTATAGAGATAGACAGCGGACGACATTTGCGACCTGCTAAGTTAAAGCGTATAAACTGAGTTTTAGTAATGTTAAGGGCAAGGCCGTTCATCTGGAACCACTCGAGTGTCTGCCTAGCTTTAACATTAAGCTGTTTTTCCAACTCGTCTATCGTTGATGCAGTGATCACCATGGCCACATCATCGGCGTACATGAAAACATTAACATTGCTAATACTGAGTGGAAGATCATTAAGAAGGAGAGTGAATGCGAGGTTTGACAAAGAGGATCCCTGTGGAACTCCATTTTGCGTGAATAAACCATCTGATTGTAGGGATCCACCTTTACCAACAACCCTTTGCATTCTGCCCTTCATGAAATCCACTAGCAAATTTAGTGCAGGGCCATCTATCCCATAGTGTTTAAATTTCATTTTAAGGATAGTATGATCGGCAACATCGAAGGCCTTTGATAAATCGAAGAAGAGTACAGCGACTTCTTTTTTATGTTCGCGCGCGTCGAAAATTTTATCAATTAAGTCGCTTGCCAATCCGGTAGTGGAACGTCCCGAACGGTACGCGTATTGTCTATCGGACAGGGTGTTAGTAGTCTCTAAAAACTCCGTTAGTCGCGTTGTCAAACCATTTTCAAAAACTTTGGCAACTGCTGGGATAATAGCTATAGGGCGGTAACACGCTGGATCCACCCTGCTGCCTTTGCCCTTATACAGAGGACACACTTTGACTTGCTTAAAGTGTCTTGGATAGACACCTTCTCGGATGCACATATTAAAAAGAGCTTCTAAAGGTCGACTTATACAGATACTATCACTTACGAATGTCAACAAATTGGTAGATAATTCGTATATATCTTTTGTAGGCTTTCTGGCTACTTTTTTATTCATAATTTTATAAATTTCTTCCGCTGTAAAAGATCTAAATCGGATGGAACGATCTGAACTGGAGCGGGCGTCATTTAAAGTCTGTTTTGAAGCATCAACATTGGGCGAGGGCGCTCCACACGCGGTGGCAGCGTTAATAAATTGACCATTTAGGTAATTAACTAAATCTAGTTTTGATTTAAAATCTTCACCGTGGGCATTTTTTACCAAGTCTACAAAGTCTTGTTTAGGTTTGTTAGTTTTCCGTTTCTACCGTTTCTAATTAAAATAGATTGAGTTATACTTTCTGTGAATTAACGAATAAATATGAAAATTTCAAATACTTACATGCCATGCATAATATATGTACCTAATAGGTATATAATAAATACAAGAAAAGAAACACTGTTATATCTATCCAAACAGACTTAAAACCAGTGAAAGCAAAAAACGAACTAGATATCCACAAAATCCATACTAAGTAATAAGTTATATGTAAATTTTAATAAATAATATCTGCGTAGACACAGTTTTACTACAAACAAGTTATGACATATTAAATTCCCTACAAGAACTTATTTATTAATTTTCAGAAATTTTACCGAGGTCTTCATCGACGTTAATTTGATTTTTTTTAACTGCACAGAAACTATAGATTTGTTCGAGATGGAAATGGTATCACCCATTTCTTTTCCACCGTATAGTATCCATAACCGCAATACAAATAAATTGTACTCAACTTGAATTATAGTACTTTCAATAACAACACAATATTTGCAATATTCGCAAAAAAAATATTCACGCGTTCGAACCTAAAATATATTTGATAGAAAATCAATCTCGTTCGAGAACCGCTTTCATCGCTAACTCGATATCATATTAGGCACAGTATATTCAGAAATTGATTTCTCATAAACGATATTATAACGCGTGTCATGTACCTACCAGGCACGGTCTACGTACACTTTTTACTAGTTTTTCTTTTCGTCAATTGCGAAAAATAACGTAAACGTTTGTAGCTAAGCAGAGTAAGAGTTACTAACAAAGATCAAAAATAAAATGGCTTGTATTTATTGTAATTTCTAATATGTATAGTAAACACAACAGTACTGGCAGTTCTTCCAATAGAGAAAAAGTATCTATTTTGCTTGATGATATCTTTTAAGCAGACTTATGGAAATGTCAGTTTTAAAACATATACATACCAAAACGCCGTATTATCGCTGATAGATTTAAAAAATAGTTAATTATTGTTCTAATATTTTTCCCAGCAAAATCGTTCGTTACTAAGAAATTATAGCATGACCGAGTAACAACTATACGAATAGCTATGTTAATACTAAACAAATATTATAAATCGTCGCAAATATACCAGCAAAACAATTTCACAAATCGAAATTCAGAACAAAACAACAGCTCGACGATTACCATAAAAGTATAATAAAAACAACTGCAAAGTTAATAGCCCATGAAAAATCGTAGGCAATCCCTTTGTGGCGTTCGCTTTTTCTGAAATTGATACCTACTGTAATTACAGCATAAATTAGAGCTGTTATGTGCTATATCGTTCATCGCTGGCTTTGAAAGTACCTAGGTATTATTACGGTCTTTTGAACTCGCAATGAACACGAAACACCGTTATATTTTTTATTAAATTCAATTACACAAGTTAGTACTTGATTGCAATCACACGTAATGATAAGTGACGATGCAGCCGAGTTGTTTTTGTACTAATTTGGAAAAGGTTTTAACCCTTATCGTGTTGTTTTTTCAATTGATTCTTGGTAGCAGCGCGGCGAATTTTCCTGACTATTTCGTACTTAATAACAATTGTTTTTCAAGTATTTAAAATATAAAAGACAGGTACAAAATACGAATAGATTTTTGCTTGTAAATTGAATATACTGTTATAATACAAGAAAGCAAACTTATCTGTTGCATACCACATCTGGGCCTGAGAGTGAACATTTTTTTTATAGGTGTCCCCTTTCGTTGAAAGAGATCTTTTCCATCACAATAATAACAATTATCAATAAATTACAACAACAATATTAACAATATTACAATTATCAATAAATATAATAAATAATATACTAAACAATAATAGACTTACAATATACACAATACATATACAATTAAAAACTAATAATTGAACTGTCGAACATGACGCTAAGCCTGAAGTACACAGGAGAGTGAACATTTGAAATTAACAAAATATCATACATACGAGTAGGTATATATAAACTACTTGTATTTTCTGCGAAGAACACGTTCATACTCGGCATATAAAGTGAGACATATTGCTTCCGGTATTTTATGAAGCCCGCTAAACCGACAGCCCGAAAGCAAGATGGCGGTATTCTAAGTCAGCCTATAAGTAAATCAAAATGGCGACTCGTAAACAAGTCATATAATACATACTCGTGTTATATAAATGTGTGCGTCAATCATAAATCGATTAAGTATATTTTAACTAATAATAATAATCATACCAAAATATAATATAGAGAAACAGATTGACATATGGTTGACTTTATGTCCTAGAAAAATTTTGCTTTAGTTTTCATTAAGTATTTGGATTTACAAATACAAGTCGATTTTATTTGAAAGGCCTATTTAAAAATAGGTTTATCATTTTACTTACAGTATAAGCATTTTAAAGAATGAAACAGTAGCAACCTGTTAATATAATTTTTTTAAATTGGTATTCGTATTATACGATTTGGTACTAGTGTCAATTTGTCCAAGAAGCAGAGCATAACTTGTATTAATGTTTAGGCAAACATCTATAATTTGGATCACCTATAAGCATATCTTAACGCGAAAATGCAATTCCTTCATTAGATCGACTCTACCACCAATATGCAACGATTGTGCTAGTTGAATTACATCTACATTCATTATTATTTTAACTGTTTCCATTCTGAAAAGCGTATGTACACGTGTTTAAACTCGCAGGCGACGGGAGTTCATTCATACTTACACGTAACGCATTCGATTTGAATCCGATTACAATACTTGATTTGACAGTTACAAGTGTAAGGTGTCTTCAGTGCTTATCTAACGTCGGAGGTTATGGTAATCATTGACTTTGAAATATTTTTCAGTAACAGTTTGATTTAGATCTGCTTGTAAAATGCCTGGAAACAACATATTCAAACGAACATCTTACCATAATGCACAACAGAATTTAGTGTTAAGAAATACGAATATTTTTACGGCTGTACTTGTATGTAACTATTAACCACGATTTGAGATTACCAGCCTTAGTTTAACTAATCTTAGCGCCTGGTCCTTTGTGTCTTGTCTTTGACAAAATGCAGGCTCCAACAAACTTTCGGTGGAAATCGCAGGCCTGCTACAAAATCACGAATTTGTACTTCAAAGCCATGTAGAGATTCGCGTTCAATCGGCAACCAATTGTGATACTATTTTTGTTTCCTTTTATATTTCGTTTATCTACTTTCATGAATTATCTATGGAGCATCAAATTTACGAAGACGTGATGAACTTCTTCTCAGTTGCATAAAACATAATTGATTGCAAAGGAGTAAGTCGCGTTCTAGGGGGTTTAAGGTACTATTGTGACCCGACGCTCTACATAGCTTTTACTAACGAAAATAGTTTACGCTTGCGTTCGGCTATTGGATTTCTATAGATAACTCATCTCATGTTTACATCTAGAACTCTATTAGATTTACCCCCTTATAAATAATCTTGCAATAGCGGTGGATCCTCTGTTCCCTTTATTCAGATCAAAGAATCCTCAGATCCTTTATTTGTCAACAGTAGTTTGACATTCGAAGGAAGAAGACAAAAGAAAATAACTGTTCAACCCACAGATCAGAGAATGAGTTTTGTTTTATATGTCTTCGGTCTCCTGTAGTTCTACCGCTATTTCACGTTAATGAATAAGGGGGATGATCTTTACAGTTCCATTCTAGTCATTAGATGAATAATATGTCAATCTTACCTTCTTCTCCGTCAACTTCTCACATCTTCTCTGCTTACATATCTGATGCGACTTGTCGTTGCGGCATGGCGCGCAATCTCCGCAGTTGTCTTTTCTTTGGCAGCCGATGCACTCGCCGCATCTTTTCCTCTTCTTTTTAGTCTGTGACGGAAAGAACTGGAGTTAAATTATATAGAGTTCCGACTAAAAACGAACAGAAACATACCTTTTCAACACGCTTTTGTTGGCTTGGTCTGTGTATGTGTATAAGCGTAGGTATCGTATAGTCGAACCTGAGTAAATGAGAACAGGGTATCTAAGCGAGAAAAATCTATTAGTGAGAGTATTTGCCAGGTTCCGTCATTTTGCCCCCCAACTCCTTGACTCGGTTTAGTAAAAAACCTCTATTAGAGAAAAAGAGATCTCGGCCCCTTGAGCTCTCACTGAATCAGATTTGACTGTGTCTACATATATGTAACGGAATCTTTGAAAGTGATTTTAACCGAATTAAATTGAATCTTCGCACACTTATTAAGGACCAATGACAATACAAAGCTAAATTTTTTAATATTATAAATATAAAAAAAAGTTTGTCTCTTCGAATATTTAAAAGTTTGATGAAGAGAGCTTATAGCCCTGGACTGTCACAAAAACTATTTTTTGTACCGGAAAATCTACGGTTTCCGTGGGGTTCGCGTGCTTATTAGTTTTTTTTTACTGTTTTTTGACATGGACTCTAACGAATATGTTTAGTTATAAGGAGTGTCACGTGATATTATTTAGAACTGAAAAGCTTTTTTTTAATTATCTTTATTAATTAACTATTTTAATGTGTATAGTGTTTCGCATTCTCCTGTTTCTGCCCGCCTATGAAATGTCGTATCAAAATTATTGTATCTGCGGTATAACTATGTCCTTGTTGCTCAATTGCGGGTTCGAAGTACTCAATTTGTTATCGAAAAACTTTTGGTTTAATTTTCAATTTTATCATTTCAAATAGGTGTTTATAAAAATGATTTGCGTCTTAGGTGACCCAGGCAAGCGGGAAACCATATCTAAATTTAATTATATTCTTAATTAACAAGTTATCCTACAAAGAGTACATATTTATAGTATGAAGAACAAGCTCAATGTGAACTATTTAATAAAGCCATAAATAAAACAGCTGTTATGCGATCCGCGGCCACCGTTGACCGACTGCACCCGGTCCACCGCGAGGGTAATGTTTTTATTATCTTCACTCGTGCAGGCCATCGTCGAAATCGAAATCGGTCGATTGTTTCCTACAACACAGCTGATGGGTATAAAAATGGAACATTTTATGAACAAGGGATGAATAAACTCTCGTTTCGTTTTTTACATATTGGAATTTACTTGTATGAAAAAACCGGATAAGTGCGATTCTGACTCGCGAGCAGTGGGTTCAAAAATGTTTTAAGCCTTATTGTTTTACTTTTTCTGTATTATGGAGCACAAATCGTTAACAAACCACAAATTCTACTGACCCTTACTTTATCAGATTTTTCCATTGATATCATCTTCAGTAGTAAGCGGGGGAGGGGTTTTTGGGGGGGCGGTATTTCTTTCACGAAAAATCAACATCTATCATGTATATTATATAACAATTAAAAAACTAAAACGTTTATACTTTCACATAGGCATAACTAGACTTTATCCTTGTTAGGAAAAAAGTTTTATCGGTCCTAGCTATTTGAAGAATATTTTTTTATCTTAAGTTTTACTAAACTTTTTACCAAAGACATTTTTGGCGTAAGTACAGGAAATTAATTATACAGAAAAACTTTTAGTAGCTTTTAGTAGGTACCTATTCATACTAAGTTTGCTATTTTAGTTTGTAGCTAATCCACTGCAAGTATGTAATTATATAACGAAGTAAAGTAGGCTACAATTTTCCACGCTATCGTGTTACTATGGTCATTGCACATCTACCATGTTTTTCTTTCCGGTTCGGCAGATGTCACTTGATAATATACAGGCACGAGCCATTCTAATTAAAACATTTACACCTACGATTTGCATAACTAAATGCATTGCTCTAAAAACATAAAAAATACTCGGCACATCTGCTATCATCCAATCCATTTCTAATTTAATCCAATCAACTTAATTCAAGCGGAGGAATTGTTAAGCTTTTAAGCCGCTATTAAAATGGATCACAAATAATCACTCAATAAATTAATGTAAGTGGTTAAAAAGTAAGCAAATGTTTTACTCAAATCTCACTAAAATTATTCAATTTGAGTAAACGTGGCCTAGTTACGAGTAGAACGCGTGTAGACAAAAGCAAGAAAACAAAATACGATTAAAAATATATATTTAAAGTATTATAGGTAGGTATATTCTTTAAGATTAAAACTCCTACAGTTTGCCTTAGCCTAAAACTTTGGTTATCTTTTGTTCATATGCTGGACCTACCAACTTACATTTGCCGCCTGAACAAGTGCCTTAAACCATTAGGTAACTTATTATAAATGTAATCAATCATCATTTTAATTAATTAAACTTTTAATTTCCTATTATAACTCAAAGATGAGAAGTTTCGTATCGTGGATAAAATTCTAGCGGCACCTACAGTGTACCTTATAAAACTATTTGTTTGTAATCTCAACCTCATGAGTGTAAACTTTGTCACAAGATTTGATCCAAATACTACATAAAAGTAAATAAAAGTTTTAACTCTTCCAATTTTTTTTATTTTTCGGTCCTCTTACATTACATTACGTTGACTGGGATTTATAACAAAATTACGAATTGTTACAACAATAAATAGACTTGTTCCGTTATGTATACGTAAATACTCATTCTATATCGTACCTACGTGTACGCACAAGTAATAAATAAGCCTGAATTTATTCTGTCGTCTCCATGTTTCGTATTTTAGTTTCTAGGAAACTTGGCGTTGGATTTTCCCGTTTGACTCACTCGTGTAATGAGTTGCTCTGTTATTGAAAAATAGAGCCTATTACGCGAAAGTAGAAGCTTACGCGTTCTAATATTGGGAAAGAAAAAGTTATTAGTCATATAGATGGTGTTTTCCTCAGATTTCTGGGAAGACTAATTTTCCGAAGTGATGAAAAATAAACCATTTGACTAAGCTTATTAACTAGATAAAATTATCTGCCCAACTGAGGCGATTGTTTTCAAGGAGACGAGAATAAAGTCACAAGCAACATCTAGTCTAAAATATGGACAAATAAGTTAACAAGTTTGTTGTTTATTAATGAAGAGATATTTACGTATTCAATTTTCATATGCAGAAGCGTTGAATGCAACGGGTCATTTGTCTTGTCTTTTAATTACGTTTTACCATACGCGATACCAATTAAAAGCTGGTGTTTATTATAAGACTTTTTTTGTATGTACCTACAGTTGGGTTACACTGCACACCTATTTAAAAGCGTATTTGAACATTTTTACAAAATATTTTTAAAATTAATAGTGATGAACGAGCTTCGGGAATAATTAATCTAAGTAGGTATTATGAATATCTGCAATCAGTGACGGTTTTTTAAATCTATCTTTTTGAGGATATTACAGAACACGTCATAATATATTATATTAGGCGTTTTTCCCTCAAGTATATTATTATTAATGAAAAAGTTCAAGACATGAGTTTGATCCATTAATTAATAGAGTAACTGGATTCTTTAGTGAGTAATTTTATGCACCTGCAATGGAAACTAAAAAAATATGTACAAAGGTGGCATAATAATGTGCTTATTTTCTATTTTATAGATACGCATAAATAAAAAGTACATATTTATTTACAATTTTATTAAGGACTAGCTGACCCGCCCTATTTTCCTCAAGATATCCCATGGGACATTCACTACATTGTTCCTTATCCCTTGTCTCCATTGTAAAAGGTTTTGGGTCCAAGGGTTTGAGCTGGCCGGCGATGAGTCAGTGAGTATGAAGGAGTCAGGATTTTCTTTTTCTATCTTCTAATTTAATATATAAAATTAGCGTGCTAATTTTTGTTCTTAAACTCCTCAGAAACGGCTCGACCGATTGTTATGATTTTTTTTGTCTACATTCGGTAGATCTGAGAATCGATCGTAAGCTATTTTTCATACCCACAAATGCCAAAACAATTTTTGTCTGGTCAGTTAATATTCATATCTCGTCACAAATACGTAATAAAAATATAATATCTAAGTCCTAGAACAGGTCTAGACATCGACATTCCACGCCAAATGTCAGTATATCCTAGTCTAACAACGGACACCTTTGCTGGCGCAGGTGTTTATTTAGCTCAGACCTAGACTAATTGCGGGCTCGAGCTTTTTGCGGCCTTTAATTTTCTACTACTCTTAGTAGAGTAGACGGTCTCATTTTGGTTTCGACTATATGGCCCATATCGTAGGGCGTAGGCGTACTATTTGTGTGAATTTATTAATGAGGCCATAGTATTTTGCATAATTGTTTATTATGTCGAATAGATCCTGTGATTTGTGTGATTAATAATACTTATCACGCATTATTCGTGGTAACATGGCATTGCTTAATTGTGTTCGTAACTTATAGTAAAAAGCGTATTGGAGCCAAACACAAAGAAGCTTGAAAAAGACGAAAAATATATAAAACATCGAATAAATATCGACTTCTCCTAAAAAGTAAAATACCTAAGCACTTTTTAAGTGGAGTGTTAATAGGCTTTACAGAGCTGCCGCCTAATTGCATTAGCCCTTAAATGTGAACGGGGCTCATAAAATTTTCTAAGCAGAACACGCGTAAATCGCCCGGGCTTTAATTTGTGTTTTAAACGGGAGAGAAAGTTAATTTATTGAAGGAGCAAGCGAATCGGCTAACTATTAAATTTATAGCCGCGAAGACAGAGAGTTCGGCCGTTTCGAAACTCCGGGACCGAATAAAAACTGCTCCTCGAATAATAAAAGGTGGAATTACTGGCAAAGTTTCTCCTTTTTCGAAGTCCCCCAAATATGTTCGCGCCGCCGCGTAGTCGGATGAAATTCGGAGAATTCCCATATCATTCGTGGAATATTCGCTTTGCGCAAGTCCCCAGCGTCTTGTTTACGCGATTCGCGGAAAGAGAGATTGCTTGTCCTGACTGATTTTATAGTGTGCGCTCAAATCAAAATACTTCGGTCCATTATTAGATACAGTGCGTTTGTATTTCGATGATTCATGTATTATTGATTTTGTAGATTCCGATTTATATGAAGCTCTTGGATAAATACTTGTATAAACGAATGAATACGAGAAAAACATCTTTGAACTCGCGAATCGACGGAATATTTCCGTTTTCTCCGCAGGAACGTGTCGCGACTGTTATCGATCCATAATTTACCAATATTTACCCGAATGAACAAGAAGGAGCGTAATGATTTTCTATTATTTTATTGCGTGTGTTAAGTATATGAGGTTTCTTGTTACGCCCTAAAACCGTGTGAGATGTCATTTGAATTTATGATTGTTACTTATTAATCTTCTATCTAGTCTATCTGTTAATTAATGTTTTTGAATTAAATATATACTCGTTTAATGAAAAGGTTAGAGTCCATCCTACGAGTTGTGAATTATAATTCAGCTCAATAACTTTACACAGACTGCACTGAACGCACTACGGGGAACGCCTTCAGAAATTTGTTGGGCTTGCCGCGCTATTGCTTGAGCTTCCGCTAAAACCATGCTAAAACAGACGATTTTTACGGTAATAGGAAGCGTATAGCATCTCTGATGCGAAGAGTGTGCGCCAGTAGCAACGGCATTCTAAGGGCGTTAGGACAAAGACATGACTTTCCGGTATATTAAATATAAAAGTAAAATTACAAATTTTAAAAACCCCCGACACAAAAAATAAAATATAAAAAGTAACAAATAATATTTTAAACCTATTATAATAATTATTATCGTCACAATATATTATTAAGAACGTTCAGATATTTTTTAATTCAAGCGTCGTCGCATCGTCGGGGGACATATGGACAAGTTAAACTTATGACACCCCTTTTGCGTCTCTCTAACGGTCCCCCGACGATGCGACGACGCTTGAATTAAAAAATATCTGAACGTTCTTAATAATATATTGTGACGATAATAATTATTATAATAGGTTTAAAATATTATTTGTTACTTTTTATATTTTATTTTTTGTGTCGGGGGTTTTTAAAATTTGTAATTTTACTTTTATTTTGTCCTTTTTAAAGTAGGTAATAAGGTATTAAATATAGGGAAGGTATTAATAGTGATAAGTAAGTAACTTAGTTAGTTACTGGATATAATATTAGTTTTCATTTAGTAGATTAAGTTTTACCTTCCTACTCGTAAGTTTAGGTTAAATATTAGGTAGGTATTTGTTTTTCGTATTAGTTTAAGCAATTTAGGTATGCCTATGGGAACGATAGGACATATGGAAAGTAGTCAGATCCCCTCATCAACTATTAAAGAGCTGATGATCATCAAACGGCAAATCAGGACATGCTTACCTTACCATATACTTTCAATATCATTGAAGTAACACAATACCAAATTTCGAATCGATAGGATATATGGAAGGTAGTCAGATCCCCTCATCAACTATTAAAGAGATGATCTTCTTCAAACTGCTGATCAGGTCATGATTACCTTACCATATACTTTCAATATCATTGAAATAACACGGTACCAAGTTTCGAAACGATAGGACATATGGAAGGTAGTCAGATCCCCTCATCAACTATTAAAGAGCTGATCTTCTTCAAACGGCTGATCAGGTCATGATTAGCTTACCATACGCTTTTAATACCATTGAAATAACACGGTACCAAGTTTCGAAACGATAGGACATATGGAAGGTAGTCAGATCCCCTCATCAACTATTAAAGAGCTGATGATCTTCAAACGGCAAATCAGGTCATGGTTACCTTACCATATACTTTCAATGTCATTGAAGCTACACGGTACCAAATTTCGAATCGATCGGACATAAAGAAGTTAGTCAGATCCCCTCATCAACTAGAAAATAGCTGATAATCTTCAAACAGCTGAACAGATTTTCATGAAACATGGCTAAGAACACTCGGGTTAAAATTATCTATGACACAAAATAAACTTCATGAAAATCGGTCCATCCGTTTGGGCGCTACGCTACCACAGACAGATACACAGATACACAGATACACAGACACGTTAAACTTATAACACCCCTTTTGCGTCGGGGGTTAAAAATATATGGGATGTATTTGAAATTGCATGTGAGTTAAATTAATGTTGTAATTTTGACATTTTTGATAAATAATTTAAATTTCCTTTTAGTCATGTAATTTGTATTTTAATCGTATGTGTATGAAATTTTTATTTGTGTGTAATTGTGTCATAATTATATGCCACAAGTAAATAATTACAGATATGACACTCACCTGTTTTTCGCTGGATATGTCGTCGAGCTCCATCGGTCCGGTGGCCATGGGCGGCGCGCCGTGCATCGGAGACTTGAACCCAGCGGTGGACGATACGGCCGCGACCTGCCCGCTGCTCTCCGACCCCACTTCCATGTTGGACCCGTCCGATTCGGAGCTATTCGCCCGCATTTTCCGCCGCTCCTTTTTCCGAAAGTCCGACCGCGTCGGCGACGATGCGCTGCCGAAACCGTTGCTCTTCTTATCGTACCCGTTGTCGATCAACATCGGATTTTGGAAGTTACTATGGTGTAACCCATTCGGCGTGTACTTATCTTGCAGCGACTTAACATCGAAGGGCTCATTTTTTAGCACGTGAACTACCGTCGGACTTTGGATGTTCTGTATTAAGCTACCGTTCTGGTGCAATAGCGTCCCGTTTTGATGCAGGATGCCGTTTTGTGCGGGGAACGCGTTTATTGTCGCGATGTTCGGCTGATACAGCTGTATGTGCCGGTCGTCGATGTACGCCTGGCCGGCGGGTGCGAGCTCTCGCGCCTGTAGGGGCGCTGGCACTATGGGGTAGCTTCGTGCGTTGACGGCGGTTAACGTGTGGAATGTGGTTGCGTTTACGGGCGACAGAGTCGTCAGAGTCGTCGACAGAGGGGTCACCTGCGCCAGCGTCGTGAGGTGGGCCGGGGAGGATGGCGTTAGTTGCGTGAGCTGGGTTAACTGACTAGGGCTCGCGCTGGGCGTGGGGCTGCTCGTGACGGGCACCGGCGTCACGCTGGGCAGCCCCGTCTCGGGAATGACTGTGGTCTCCGGGAACGTCTGGAACTGGCTCTGGAAGGACGGCAGCTTGTTCGGGATCGGCTGCAGCGTGACCGACTGGTACTCGAGCGGCGCGGAGAAGCCGGCGCGCAGGATCGCGTCCTTGCCGCCCACCGTGATGGGCATGGACTCCCAGGGCCGGTACTGCGGCTGGCTGGCGATGACGGACACGGTGTCGCCGGTCCGCTCGTAGTACTCCCAGGCGGGGTCGAGCAGGCGCGCGTCCGAGGTCAGGATGCGCTGCTCGTTCTCCGCCATCTCGCTCACGAAGGTGGAGAACGGCGGCAAGTGCGGGTTGCCCGCTTCCGCCTCGCTCCGAAGCGCTTCGCTCATGGCGCGGGGTTTCGACGCAACCTCATCGCGTCTCTCGCTCGCTCTCTATCCTTAACAATATAAGCTCAACTAAGTCTATTTACGTTGTACTGAACACTCGGAACTGATCTGGAACTTGGTAATTTGTACTCTTTGAACTGGCTTCGTTTGTCCGCGTTATACTAAATAGCACTTATACGTTACGATTATACGGCACACCGGTTGACACTACACTAATCACAATATCTTCGTCTCCTCGCTACGAAATAAATAAATGTAAAAAGTACTTAACAACGGGCAGTTAACTTACGAGTCTTAGTACTAGAGTTTATAAAAATCTTTGGCTGACTTTTTTTAGAAAATGCTCGAGTAATTGGTTCGTTTTGTTGTTTTCTTTTTAAGTCGTTAACTATTTATAATATACTTTTTGTGCACTCGTTAAATGATCTATTTTATTTTGGAACGTTTAAATACTGGTCGTTGATAGATTCTTCTTTTTTTAAATTTTTCTTCAAGGCTTCTTTTTTATTGTAAATACCGATCGATTCAGACTTAAATTAATTTGTACTGTTTGGGAGTTAGCGTATACATACTATTTGCGTAAATTTAATCGTTAAAAGGTTTTAAAAAATAGTGCTTATATTAGATTTTTGAAACGAAAGATATGACTGGAGGCTTTGGTTTGAGGCTTCTGTGGCTTTTGGTTTATGTTGTATCTTGCGGTGCGCAGGCTGGCCCCGGCTACCCGTGCGGCCTGCACCAATCTGGGGACAAACACAAAACATATATTAATTATGCAACAAAACATATAAGTAAGTAATAAAACATATTATATGAAAAAAAAATCTTTACTCATTCAATCAATCAATCAATCAGTTTATTTGCGTAAAAACATGTCAAATACAGATGTTATTACAATTATAAGCGTATATCAATGTTTCTACCTTTTTAAGGCATGCAAAAGTTACAAAAGATCCTTATAAAGTAATATTAATTTTATAAATTTGCCAATAATAAATTTAACATAAAAAAGAAAAACTATAAATGAATTATTAAACTCGTATGAATTAGGTTTATCGCTAAATTACATTAAATATTCTTTAATATCATAATAACATTTTTCCATAAGATATTCGTTCAGTTTCCTTTTAAATATATTTAGAGTCAATTTTTCAAAGTCTTTTGGTAACCTATTATAAAATTATTATAGAGGCAAAAGCATACGCCTCTATAACCACCTTAAATATTATCTCTTGATCCAAATTCTACAATTGCTAACGTTTTCAAAGAAACAAAACATGTAATCGAATCACGTTCGCTATTCATAAGTCATATGACCAACCTATCGAACGTCATTCCCTTACTAACATCCTTTATTTTTGAAAGCGTTAGCGATCGTACACAAAAAAAGTAACATGGCTAGAGTGACTGGATATTTAGGTTTGCGATCTCGATCTTTGCAAAACTAGATAATTGGGGAACATAATTATAAATAATGCATTTTAACTTGCATTATTTTTTTCCAAAATCACCCTAGCCGAAAAAATATTGTGATTAGAAAGACAAATAGGGGTGAAATTAGCAAAGTATGGCAACACCACATTATAACAAGTATGTATTTACGAAGCGAAACGCAACGCGCATGCGTGAGCAGAGTTGTTTGGAGCGGGCTTGAATCGATGGCGCGAACTCTGAAGAATGACGCACGAAAAGTTTTTCACAGTTTATGTAAATGGGGAAAAGACTTTAATCACTGTATTCACATTGTACCTACTGGTTTTATATTGTAAAATGTAAAACTAATTTAGGTACTTACAGATTGTTTAAATTAATTGGGATAGCATGGGGAAGTTCCAAACCATGAGTGATAAAGGGAAACTTTCTTAGGAACCCATGTATTCTTTTTTTTTGTGAAAATATTTTGGCATATTTGTTCGTAAGACCATGTTATTCTTAGTTATACCTACCTAATAGTAAATTAAATCGTCACCTTCATCATTTTTTTTTTGGTTGAGCAAACAGTTTGGCAATCTATTAACTGAAGCTTACGATACATATTGTGATTTAAACAGTGTCACTATAAAAGCTTGTTTCTATATTAAAGCTTGAGACTTGAAACATCGTGATTGATTTAAAAATAAAATTATTAAATAGATCAATGTCCTGAAATTTCAAAATATTCGACGAACTTCTATAGATATAAATAGAATTTTGAATTACATAATTAGATTGAAATGACGCGTTACTAACAATACAGTTAAAAATACTACAAACGTACCAGTGAAAGCACAGTTTTAAATTGAATATAACAAAAATAGTTCACTCTCGAAATAGTTCGTCCGAAATAGTGCGTGGCTCTAGTGTTAGTGTGTACCCTTCTAATAATAGTTTGTTTACACCACGTGACGGGGTTTCATATAGTTTGGGAATTTCGTTGAATGGACTGTGGAGCTTGAGGTTTTACTAAAAATATTTGGTAGACTTTCGCACAACCCTTATCACAACTTGAAAGCTCGTTTATTTTTCTCGAGCGATCTCAAAGCGCAAAGTTCTGTTTTAGTCTGCGTAATAAGAACTTCATCTTTCTATTTCCAAAGCTAATTGTTTATGAAAGTTATGAAATATGTCCATGAGTTAGGTCATTTTTATACCTGTTTTGTACTAAGTATGCAGGCAAAATATTTTGTAATTTTTAAGCAAGAATAGGAACCTATATGTATAATGTTGGAGACTAACTGCGTTGCAGCATACATCAAAGACTATAAGCTTATGAGAATCCTATGGGAAAGACCACTGTGTTAATTGAAGATAATTACCGTAAAATCCTTTATTGGCATAGTAGGAAAACCGAGGCTGAAACTTTTGAATATTACTATTTATTTAAATCCCATAACAATACAATAATTAGGTACAAGTAGGGTGATCGAATCACATACAAATTATTTATATAGGTATAGTATTTTATCTGACCATCTAGTATTGCGACAGATTGTTATACTATCAATTTAATCGTTTGCCCAGTACAAAATGCAAGAAAATGCAGTTCTCAAAATCTCCGCAAAACCTATCTAAGAACGCAAAACTAAAGTAGTTTCGTGTAATTACCGATGTATTTGTTCAGTCTATGAAAATGCTCGCATCCTTTAGCTTTTATGCCTATACCATAAAAGCTAAAGGAATTATTCCAGCATTGCGTCATCAAGCTTCAAAAGTACGATCAAAATGTCCCGGCTAGTAATCACAAGGCGAAACTCTTTGTAGATGCGTGCAAAGAGCGTTCCTCGAAAAAAAAAAGATTAAAAAGCTCAGTCGGAAAGGAACGCAACTTGAGTTGGAGGTGTGAGTGCGTGATTATTCGGCGGTTTGTGGTTGTGTGCGTCGCGTGCGCGAGGATTCGTCTGAGGGTGCATGTGTGCGTGACAGGATGCAGTGTGTGCGTGGAACGCGATTGTATCTGGGTCTCAGTTGTCAAGGGCAACCGTACTACCGCTGCAGCGAAAGCGTTGCGCTTTCAACTTTGCGCTGTAATTATACGGTGTATTTTTAGCGTCGGATGTTGTCGCTTTTTGTCCTGGCGCGTTCTGGCGCGTTCGGATGACGTTCGGGAATCCTTGAATCTCGAAAACTGAACTTGAGGCTCACTCGTTATTTTCATGTTTTGAGTTTTCTCTTTTGCGACGCCGCGCCGTACGGAATGTAGGCGTTAATGCAGGGCCCCATTGTTTTATGAGAGATCTTCTGAAAGTCTATTTAGCTTGCATCCTTAAATAGGTTCCTGTTTCCTAGATACAATTGTCCCCCTTTTCAAATCCCGCAAATATCTAGAAGATTGTGAAACTTAGAATTTTCGTAGATAAGTTAAAACCTATATTTTTAAAGTAAGTATAGAATAATTATTGGCTACGTATAAACTTATAACTTAAAGTCAAAATACTATAACGTTTTGTTTTATAAAATTCTGTGAATTTTTAATTCAACTAAAAACGCACGAAACAATACTTATTTCAAAAAATGTATGAAACGTTGAAAGTATTCTTAACCGTGACGATTCTCTAAACACTTTATGTACGATATTCCTGTGATAGAAATAAACGCGAATACTTTTCAGGAGCTTTCAAACACAAACTTTGTTTCTCTTTTTACGATCGGGAACATTTTAAGGCTTTAGCCGATTATCATAGAGATTTGATTTTTTGTCTCAACCACATTATAAAACTTTCAGGCAGGCAGAATTACTTACCACGTTTTCGTACGTTTTTTTAACAAAAGAGGATTGAATGGTACTTAAACTAATACAGGGACAGAATTTACTCCCATACTTATCTATTACGGGTGTCACATTTTGCATGCTTCAATGTGTATGTTTTTGTAACTAAAACACCACAACTATTGAACCAATTTGGCTAAAATTTAGAATAGGAATACAATATAACCTGGATAAACAGCACATAAGTTCAGTACTTTTATCCCGAAAATAATCATAGTTCCCGTGTGGGTTAAAGGTGTAACATTATGATAGTTACTGTCAGTCCGAAAATTATTTGAAAAAGTTTTTAAAGCATCACCGGTTGCTGTGAAGTTTGAATTGTAAAGTAATATAAAGTAACACATCCGGCGCCCGCGCAACTACAATACCTGCACCGGAAACCGATATCTCTGTTACATTGATCATTTTGCTGATAAGTATTGATAAGTATAGGTGTCTATCGATCCTGCAAACTAATAGTAGGTGCTTACCTCATACCTGCCACTTTGGAGACTACCTATTTAATGATCGCAGTGTCACTTTACTGATCTAATTGTGAATCCAAAGTCTAAAACTATTCAATAGGGATCAATTTAGGGGAGAACTAATGTAGTTGCTTATTGATATTTTGGTAACAATATAAATGTGAGAGTTTGTAGTTTTGTGAGTTTCTTTTTTTTAATCACGCCGCCGGTTGAGAACGTAGAATATAGCTTATACTGATACAGCATTAAATATAGGTTATTTTTAACCCGGAGAAATCCATGGTGGATTTCTCCCCGCAAGAATTTGGAATAAGATTTTGAAAAAGAGGACTGGAAAAGTAAGAGGGACAATTTCAAATTTCGCATGATTTAAAAAACTAAAATCCACGGCTTCAACCCCATAGGTTTGACCATTTTGCGAGAAAACAGTTCTTCTAAAATGCAAAACGTTAAACGCTTCTAAAGCCTTTAGCGGCCCACTCCTGCGCACGCGTCTTCTCTCAAGTTTAGAAGGGTAATGAGGGTGAGAAGAGCTTGGTCATAGCACATTATGGCGTTAGGATATGTGGGTTTCCTGACGATGTTTCCTTAAAGCGATATTTAAGCGATTTTGAATGAAGTTTTATTTAAAAACTATAAAGACAATTACTTTCAAATTTAAACGTCATGTATTTTGGGTCCTTAATCTTCAATCGCTTAGAAGCAGAAACACGTTTAGATAAAATTTTCTCGATAGAAAGTTCTCCCAAAAGTTGCTCCAAAATCTAAGTTCTAATTTTTGTCGGAAAATACAATAGATGTAATTGTAATTTTTGTTTTAATGTGTCGGTAATATTAATATCCAAAAACGCTTAGAAACAGATTTTTGATAAATGGCTTGGTTTTTGAGTAATGAGGTAAAAGGTCGTCTTTCTGTTATATTCTTTCGCGACGCTGCATGTCACACCTACCAACGTATCCGTGAGAGTGAGAAAGACAAAAAGAAATAATAGTTTCTCGATACCATTTCACCCATTCGATTGCAAACATAAGTAAGTAGAAAATAAATAATCATTTATGCCTCTTGTTAGAATAATAATTCATGCATTCAATATTGTAGTGCGACGTCACTTGTGTATTAGTATGATATTTTGGATGTTCGTTGAATGTCTGCGACATGTGGTTGCAGTTAATATCTGATCGTGATTTAGGTATACTCACAATTTATTGCAATGCTCCAATAGGAATTTTAAGAGTACGTTTGGCAACATTTTTTCGTGTCTTTTAAATTCTTATGCTTACGCGCCGGGAATCTTGAAGTCAATTTATACTGTAAAATATAGGTCTGAACGTGCAGGTCTCAACTTATCTCGCACGAGTTGTAAGGGATTGATTTTTAGGTAAAAAACGTAAGTGGAGCTTAAATTGCAAATGATTGGGGTGTAAAGAGCACATCTAGTATGAAAATAGGTAACTTTAGTCCCTAGGTGGTTTAAATTCTTCGTCTAAAAATTATAGAAACATTCAAATAATATCATGCACAAAAAATTTAATCCTAAAAATTAACTTCAATAAGTTTTGTATTGACTGGCGAAAAATAAACATAAAACATGTTGAAAACTTTATTTTCTATTGACAGAAAATAGTTCTCAACATGTTTCATTATTGTTTACTTATTTTTCGTTAGAAGAAACTAATGAAACTTAAAAATTGCACAACTTCGAATTTGTGAGCAACAAAAACTTGTAATACCTAACTTTTCGTTGTGGCATTTGAAGTCGGTTTTTTGAAAGATTTTTTCTTGAATTTTTTTAAGTCTCTTTAAAACAAAAGAATGATAAAGCGACATTACAATGATAACACGCATCCCGATATAGAGTTACCGACCCATCCCATTGAAGCCCTCAAATCGGCTCCGATTCAATAGAGGCGCAGATGCGGCGTTTTTTTCACCAATCTTTCCCACACTACGGCTTTTTCTTATGCTTTAATACCTCACCACAATATAAACTACATTTACGTAACACAAAACAAACGAAAAGCAACCTTATCAAAGAAATCATGAAAGCTTGAATAAAAAAATTGAACGGCAAAAACTAACGCAGTCGATGTAGTTTGTAAGGATTTTTTGTGTTATACGTCTTTCTCCAGTGTCGGATGCGACGTAGGAAATCGTACGTTGTTTGTACTTACACGTATGTGACTAAATTGTTTTCGAGGAAGTCACACGTGTATTGACTGTGCATGATTTAGTATTGTTTCCTTTTTAAATTTTATAATTACGATTACTTTTCTGTTGGTAAATAAAAATTAAAAATTTCATTTTCTGCTGTACGAGTATAATATTTGCTAACTTATGTGACTAATAATACGTTAGTTATTATCGATTTAGTTATTCCAGGAATCTAGAACCATTATTTGTTTTTGTGGTCGATTGATGTTCAATAATAATCTGTGGTCTACACTTAGTCGATGGATACTCTGTAATCGGAAGTCTCTCTATATTAAAAACAGTGAAATGCAGTCACGTTGTATCATTATTTATTTATTAATAATATATTTTTATGTAAATCAATTAACCGTCGATTTTTGTTACATTTCCAAAAATTGTATTGCAAAAGCAAAACACTCTTGTTTTTTATCATCCATACTCGTTATTTCATTCGTTCGTACGTTCGTCATTAAGGATGTAATTTCGTCATCCTAAATGAGGAACGAACGAGGAATGAACGAATTTCTAAAGTGGTTTTCACTCGAATCCAAAACCGTAGCATATTTCAAATTGAACCCTTATAGTGACCACATTATTAAATATTAAGACATTAATCTTTTTCAAGTGCTGACTCCAGTAATCGAATTGAAACATCGAAACAAAAGAAGTTATTGAATGAACCGAAATAGGAATCACGACCTGTGATGCTCTTAGGCTGCTTTTTCACCAGAGATGTGTTATGCTACGTTGCTATGGATGCCTTTGACATCCACCAATCATATTCATTGGTGCACATAGCTTAGCACTGGTGGAAACCGATGCAACTAAGATAATATGTTTTAATATGGAAGTATTATCGCGAGTGATGCAGCTGTGTGCAGAGCAGAGTATCTACAGTATCCTCGCACAGTTATATGGCTTAGGTGGAAACGGTCACATATTTTCGTAGCGTTGTTTTCATATCTTCACAGCATAGCTGCATAGCACATCTCTGGTGAAAAGGCACCCTTACAATGCGCGATGCTGCGACTCGGCAAGATCGAGCGTTCACCGGCGAGACTTCTAAATAAAATATCCACCGCTGCAAAACTTTGTCCGTGGTTGTTTGAACGGGCAAGTGTAGAGCTGTATGCCTTAAATGGAGCTCCAGACATTACGATTGAATACGAACAAAGGCAAAATATTAAAACAATACGTTAACGAGAGCATCAAAAAAATCTAATTCCTTTATTTGTATGAGTTATTTATATAGTAATGGTGATAATAATTGTTATTGTAAAACACCTATCTACGTTCTATTTATCAATTTCTGCTACGCATGACATTGACAAGGCTCTTTCCAAGTAGTAGCAAGATGACGATGATGAAATTTTCTTAAGATTTTTTATTTTAAATGCCAAACAACAATCAGAGTCAAATGGATCCTCCCTAAGGTTCATTATAACATATATATTTATATTAAATAACAAAGGAACCGTAAACGATTTTAAAAACTTGTCTTTAACGAGGACTTTTCATATTTAAAGTTGTTTTTCTTTCACAATGGCTCATTTTAAATTTTTGAAAAACATAATGCCTAGTACTACCATTCAATATGTCTTTTCGTGTACATACTTTTAATATATCATTCGAGACAAGTCTCTCTATCTGAAAAGAGCTTTATAGAAAGCAAAAGCCCTTGGTTTGCCAAGGAGCAATAAGATGGGGATTATCCTTAAGAAAATATGAATCAACTTAATATATTACTTCTACGAGTAATCGGGATTTTGAGACTAAAGAAATGCCTTCTTTATGACTGTGTTTATGAGGTAGTTTTTCAAAAGTATTAGTCCTAAATATGACGAGTTTATTGAACTGAATTACAAATAAATCATAATGAATTTGAATTTCAGAGTTTGTATTTTATTCAAACTCGTCTAGGTATTTAAATAATTAATTATGGATTTTTAAATTTAATATAATATCAGGTATCTGTCCTTAATCTTCAGTACAAATATTAATATTATCATCAATTTACTTGAAAAAAAAAATCGCATCTATAATGAAAAACAATGATGGAAGAATAGATCTCAGATATTCTGTGCCTATGTGGTGACTTTTTTGAATAACCCTGGATTGGTATACCATCGCAAAATCTGATAGCAGTGATTGCGAAACATTAACATGTCTCGATTCAAAAGATGGATGGTACGGAAAATGGCGGAATTACTGAACATTGAGAGATTTAATTATGTTACAGAATGACGAGCGCCATATAATGTTCAACTTAGGTCCTGTGACGAATCTGACATGGGCAGGAGTATCAATTAACATCACTTGAACATCTTAATCATCTCATAAATCAAAAAAAGGTATCGCACAATAGTCATATACACAGGACCCGACGAACCGCGCGAAGAAAATGTCACCAGCTTACTGGTGTCAAAAATGTTTTTTGACATCAACAGTGTCAGCCAGCCACTGTATTGCCTATGGACCGCCGCCCACAGCACGGCGTTGAAAACGGACAGTTTCCGCCATATAGTGGCGTATTAGCGGGAATTTTGACAGATGACGCTACCTTTTTCGTGTATGACGAAGGTAAGGTACCTACGTAAAATTTTCAGTTGGGCTCATTCTCATTTTGATATCGGCGTATCGCACAAATCACATCCAAGCATCAAAGCATGTCACCAGAAAGTAGAACAAGGAAATATTACGGAGAGGAAGCATGTTGCACAATGTTCTGTGCCATCCAGAGCGGCGGCGGCGCGGGGCGGGTGCGGGTCGGGGCGAAATTGGCCAATTTGTTTATTTGTTTTCATTGGCCGCGCTGAACTTGACTGCCATTATCGCATTCACGGGAGGAAGGCGTAATATTTATTAGATTATTCCGTGGGACCCGGCCGATCCTCGCGTATAAACGTTTCAATGCAGAACGAAGATTGATAGAACCTGACTACAGTGGAGACTTTATTAGAGAATCTCTGTTTCATGTGGGTACAACCTCGCTAAATTGTAAAAATCCTTAAACTTCGGATAGTCTCAAAACATAACAAAGATTAGATTCATAAATAATATCTAATTAAAGAAAACTCCAAAACGTGACAAGGAAGCAATTCTGACATAAGAGAAGAGAAAGATCAATGAAGAGAGGCAAGGGTTGTGTGATAGAGAATATGCATGTAAAAGTAGTGGATAGTAAGTTCACGGTTAACACCGCGAGGAACATTAGACAAAATGTTGTGAAAATAGATAGAGATCAGACAAAGGATTTGCGCTATTGCTTTCGTAAGAACTAAACTATGACAGAAAATTACACTACGCCCTTATTAATAAACGTGGAATAAAGATGGACTAGTTAAACTCTGTTTTGTCTTTATCTTTCACGTGAAAATTGTCATTTTTAGAAAAAAGACAAAACAGAGTTTTGCTACTCCATCTCTATTCCACGTTTATTATAATAAGGCAGCTTTTGTATATAGTACACAAAACTCATTCTTGACATAGAAGAAAACGTTTAAATTATAGACTTGTTAATTCAGAAAACAAACAAAACCTTAATTTCATTAAAGTATTTAACGATATACCTAGGTAGGTACCTATTTTTAATGAATACATGAACAGTTTACATTACACACAGTAGAAAAATTAGGAGGAAAAGACGAATTTACTCACGAAGGATATGTATTAAAATATAATACTAACCACTTATTTCAATTTAATCTCACCACCAATAGACACGAGATTTAAAATATTCGTTTCCGATGTTGATGATAAGTATATATAGCATAACAGATATAGTGGTGGAAAACTTATGCAAAGAAGAATAATAGAAACTACCACTATAAAGGGATAGAAAATATTAACAAGTATTCTCAAGTTACTTCTGCTGTACTTCCTAACCGTTCTTGTCTACAAGAACTAACATACATCAAATCAATAATGATCAAAGAAAGGAAGTGTAAGGTTCCAACTTACTGACTTATCCATAAATGAGATATTTGTTAGTATTAAAGTGGTTTTTAAAGGAATAATTTATTTGTACAAAATAATCTCTAATTTGATTTTAATCTGATGGATTTGCCAGAATCAAACAAAAAGAAAGATTTTTATCTAACAAAAACAAAAAAATGTTGACGAAATAAACTAGATATATTTATAATTCGAAAGCAAGTTTGAACGTAGTTCCTGTATTTGGTTCAAAAATCAATCAGTTTTATTTTAAAGCAAATAAGCATCCAAAAATAACTTTAAAATAGGCATAGGTAGCATAATGTATTTCACACTACACAGATCTCTAAAATGTTTGAATGTTTACAAAAATAAATACTAATGTGTACAAAAGTAGTGAATTAAGTTTTCAATTTCGATACAATGAAGAAATCTAACTTTAAACCAAAGCATAAAGCTACGAAAATAAAATTACAACTTAATGACAAAAATGTTACAATGTTGCTAATGTAAAAAATATGGACATGCTGCGTTGACGTGTAAAATGTTTAAGTACAGTTAATAACTACACCTAACTTGCAGTTTTCACAATTATTACTAGCTTAATGACGGGAATCATGCGCAGTAACAATGACATGCCGATGCGTCATCGCATCCACTCTCCACCCGTGTCACCCGTGTTCCCGCTCCGGCAGACACTGTGTCATTGAAACTTTTGTCCAACTTATTTCGTTCACTTAAAACTAACATTTCCCTTTCAAAACTGCATTGAAAGCCGTGCCAAGTTTTAAGGACAACAAAACTCCATCGGGATCTCACGCAGTTGGAACACGAGTGAAGTTTCAAAGCGAACTTTTTACAGTCTACCAAAACACCGTGTCTGCCCGCCGTAGCAGGAAAACGGGGATCGATTCGCGAAAGCTGCACAACGAAAGCTCCGGCGGAAGCACGCGAGCCGGCGAAGCTCGCTTCACGCTCGGCTGCCGTCGTCGTGCCTAATTCACAAAAAAACAAACCAGAAGCTTCCACAACTTTATAAACACTGCCACTCGCACAAACTTTACTCGCGGTACCTTCTCCGGTCGCTCGATCCATCCGCCTCCTTTTTTTCTTCGTCTCGCTGCTCAGAAATATGGAGCGGCCCGAAGGACGCGCGCGAAAAATAAACAAAAAGGGATGCGTTCGCGATCGCGTCAGTAGTGCGCGTGGTGGGGACGCGATGGCGCGCGTGCACTCGCGGCGGGGGTCGGCGGCGGACTGGCGCGGCCGGCGACGCAGCTGCCGCGGCGGCCAATAGCGGCCGGTCACGTGACGCGGCCCCGCTTGTTTACAAATAATAATAATAGGGCCGGGCCGGTGCGGTGGCGCCTCTACAGGCCGGGCTACGCGCGCGCTACGAGCCGTGCGGGCTACGCTGCGCTGTACGCACAGCTGTCGTTGCATTTGGCGGGATTCGATTCGGTCGCAGCTCGGAGCTTCGATCTGTTTACGAGCTTTCGCGTTACTATCGATCGGCACACTGCCGAGCCGCGGCAGTTGTGTTTCGTGTTCATTCCACGCATCAATTATACGCAGCAATGCAAAAAGCATACGAAAATTCAAGCATTTTTGGGTATAAAATCAAAATTTGGTACTATGTTTGATATTTACGAATACGTTTTTCCATGTTGGTGAGTCACCATGTTCGAAGACGAAGTTGAATGCACTAACTTTAAACTGAGACCACCGAAGCATTTTTTCTCAACACTAAGTTCTCTAGTAATCTTTGCAACAAGGAAAGATAAATTAAACTCACCTGTTGGTAAAATGTTTCTCACAAGATATGAGATAATGTTGAAAAATTTGTAAAAACCTTCATCCCTAATACCTACATCGTTTAAGTACAGCACACACAACGATAAAGAGATCTTCAAAAATCGTTTCGCGTTCATTTTTACGCATTCACGGAGCGAGAAATTCGCGCGGATCTCGCGAATTCGCTTTTCTCGGCTCATTTCCACGCCGTTTCCCGTTCGGTCGGTTTGCATGCGATAATGGGGTTATTTTGTCATTTTTGCGAGGGCACAGGGTGTCCCGCGCCGACAGGTTGGTGTCGATTGTTTCGCAAGGTGCCGAGGGTATGAACCCCAGTGCACTACCCGCTGGCCCCTCGGTGCCTCGTGGCTGGTGTCAGGCACTTGACAGGCTCACGTGGAGCAGATCCCCTTGTCCCAGTTAATGCCCTCCTCATTATCTTGTCGTTTATCGTGCCTTCGTAAATTACCCGAATATGGGGGCACTCACTTGTTGATGTCTTATAAGATTTCAATTCGATTTTTTTTGAAAATACATTTTTTCGATTAGCAATTGTCCACTTTGAATTAGAAACCATAATTTCCTTTTATTTGCCATTCGAAACCTTCGTTTTTCTGGGATTAATTCTCCTTTCACTCTCTAGACTTCCATCTTATTCCATGCTTAAAAATTAAAATCACGATCCGCTAGTCAATTTCTGCACGATTGGAAGGATTTCACTTCAAGCTCTTATACTTTCGTGGAGCTTAATGGGAATTCAACGGTACTTCAAATCAATACTAAGAATAGGAATCTATCAAAACCTTACAATTTCTTAAATTATATCAACGATTATGATTCAAACTATTAAATTCCACTATTAATACCCACGGCTCCACTCACATAGAATTCGTTCTTCCAGCAATTTCTTAAGGAACATGGTTTTTCCAGACCAAAATGTAGCCGATGGATCAGCAGATTAATATGGGATACTTATATATTATAAACTTTATATAAATCCCAAATTGTAATTAAGGATGATTTCCAAAATAAATAACGACATTACAAAATAAAGAATTTCAGTTTTTTTTTAAAGTAATAATACTAATTAGGTATTATTTTAAATATAACCACGACCAATGAAATAGGTACAAATAGGTACTTACAACGGGTACATGACATACAATACTTGCTTGTTACGACTTACGAGTATAGGTAAAATGTTTTAGAACGATTTCACTATTTAGGTGTTAAAGCCTTATGTTGTCGAGCATAAATAATATTATCGAATAATTTATTAAAATTACGTAGATATCACCTACTTTCTATTTTTATTAGAATTTATTGCGGTAACCGTATTAAACTGGGCACCTGTAGGTACTTTTGTATATAATATGATACGTTTTAGTGTATGTATTCATGAAAATCTTAAGTCTTACATCCATATAATATGGTGGCATCCCTTTTGACAGCTTTTCAATCTAGTGATTTAGTACATTTGGTCATGAATAAATTATAAGCTTTAATTTTGATTAGGTATAGGAAAAAAAGATTCAAATATATTTTAATAGATTTTGTCTCATACTCTCATAAGTTTTTTTATATAATATTTTAATATTATGTACCTATGTACTTAGGTAGGTATATGAAAGCATTAAGTGTGTGATAATAAATTTTATTACTGAACATTTTTTACAGTTTTTTTGTACATGCTTAAAATGCTGCAATAAGTGTCACATAAGTGTGTGATAAAGGAGTTTTATCAATTTTTGCGATTACCAAAGAAAGATTGTTATACATATTTTTGAAATTCATTCCATTTGAGCTTTCTGATGGCGATTTTAAATATGTATGTCATATGGCTACGCGTGCGAGTCGGCTATCCCCATTGATTAAACTGCATATAAAGAATCAGCACTTAGTGACGTCACGCATGTATTTTTAGGCTCCGCCCTGAAGCATCATTCTTAATTTGTCAAAACTGTAAAATGGCGCTAATGTAAGCGACAACACCGTGACGTGCTGTTATCGGTACCGAAATGTTGCGAGCGATAACGATGCCATATTTGAGAATGTTTTGGCTTCAACATACGTCACATATTTTCCGTCCTCTTAACGTAGCGTATTTCGTCATTAGCTATCTCAGATAGCTATTATGAATTAACCTCCGCTACGAAAAGACTTTTGAAAATTCGGCCCCAGGGGGGAGGGGGTCACATGATCGAAGCTGAGGGCGTAAGTAATAAGTAAGACAACTTTATATCCCAGAAAAGCAAAAGATTCCCGTGTGATGCGATTATTGATTGTATTAAACAGTTGCAGTTATATTACGTCGATTCACTATCATCGCATTTTGTAAATTGATACTTTATAATTTTTATAAGCTTACGCAGCGGCTGCCTCGTTATTAATACGTATTTTGATGAACGGTTTAAATGTTAAAATCACAAAGACCAACAGCATGAAGAGTGACACAATGAGCGAGTACTATTAAAGCAAAAAGGCTCTTAAAGGCATATTGAAAAAGTATAAATTGGATTGAATAATTGTTTGTATAGTGTAAGCTTATAGTTAAGCTCGGTTGCGCGATCGATGTGCGCACTGCGCAGTTTGAGTTTATAGTAAACTTAGTTATGCGCAATTTTAGTCAAAATTTTTGTGTTTTATAACTGTCTTTTTCTTATTTATGTAATTGCAGGTTTATAATGAAATGGTTTTTCATTTCATTTCATTTATTTATAATTACATAACCAGGGACACATTACAGAGAAGTCCAATTCGTGTCCCTGGGTCACACAGTCATTAAAATTAAAAATATTCAGTCATCACATTAAAAATAAAATGATAAATAATAAAATACAAATCATTCAGTCCATAAAATTAATCATTACATTACATCAGAATATTAAAAATTAAATTTAAAGTAAAAATAAAAGTAAAGTACCTATTTAGTATGTAATTAACAAAAATATATTATCATGTCATATTTTCTCTAACATCAACTTTAAAACTCGTTCAAGCTGACGCGGCGGGGTGTGAAAAATGTCTAACTCTGGATACCTACGTGTTAGTTCATTGAGCAAGCGCAGTGACCGAGCTACTGGCGCGTGTTTCGCCATCTCAGTTTTGCAGTACGGGGGCGCAAACAGTCTGCGACGTCAGTTTTATTATAGTAGTGTTATTATCTCGCTGCAGACTCGGCCATACACATCGAGACACTCGAACTCGAACAACAAAAGCGAATACTCGGACATCGAGTGTTCGCTTTTGTTGTTTTTTGCTGAGTTGTGCATTACTGCAGAACAACGAAAGCGAAACACTCGAATGATTTATGACCGAGTCTGCAGCGAGATAACACTACTATAGTGTATTTTGGTGTACTTTAGGATTTTAACACTTTTGTCATAGAGTAATTAATAGTCTGCAGTGTTTTTTCAGGATGTGACCTATATTTTATTCTTAATTTAGACAAAATTGGTGTAGAAAGTATACGCCTTACTTACTACACCAATTTGCTTAAATTATAGCAGAGTGCTACGTATTTTGTAGTTCCTAGTCCATAGTTCTGATAAAAATATCCATATTAGTCCAATTATTATGATGTTTAATAGTTATTTGTGTCATATGAGGCTAAAGTGAAATTTTGTTCTTTAAGAGCGTGATTTTGAATTCAAAAAAAAGCGAAGGATTCTAAAGTACAAGTGTGCTATAGTAAATAAATGTTGGTTGAGGTTCGGAACCTTAAAAAGATGACCAATCAGAATCATGAACGCTGACCAATCAGAAGAGAGAAAGCGCAAACTTCCATAAGCCCAAACTTGAATTTTGTACCCGCTGTTCTCTGTAGTTCAGTTTCGTATTTTGAATAGGTACCTACCTAGGTATGATGCTCTTATGCCAAGGTTCAATCCAATGCCGATCGGTTAGGAATAGTTATGATAACTATCCAAAAAAATGACCTTAGTAGGGTTTGTTGTTGTAAGATACAGAATTCTAAGCAGCTAATAAACAATTTACTTTCTTTGTAGCATCTAAATATAAATCGAGCAAATACGTACATTCGCATCAATTTGTAAAGACATTAATGAACTACGTCAATTACATACAGAGGGAATGTAATTTTTGGGGTTCCGCACCCAAAGGGACTAATAATTTTGTTGACGGTGAAGTCTTAGTAATACTAATAACTATTACTAAGACTTCGCCGTCAAGAAAATATATTAAAAATAGAATAAAATAAACATATAAAGGGTCTCCCATACAGCAAACTTGGTTTTTTGCTTGTGTTTGTTCGATATTGTTAACTGCAACAGGTAAACGCTTAAAATATTCACAGAATATTAAAAAAAAAAAAAGATTATTCATTAGGTATTCATTTTAAAAATAAATATTTTAATTAAAATAAAAAAAATATGAAAAGTAACCCTCTGTAAATACAACAACTGTTTTTTTTGTTTTTTTTTTATTTGAAGTGGTTTGGTTGGATTGATCTTGTTGGTACGTAACCTAAGTGCGCGAACCCGACTCGCTCTTGACCAATTATTTGTGTGCCGCCGCGCCGTACGGTTACAATTGCATACCCGTAATATGTCATTAGGATCTATTCAAACGAAGCCATAATTGGCTGAATTTTAGCTTTTACGTTTCATATAGTTAAAAAAAATACTATAGTTATAAAGGCATATAGACCAGGGCCGATAATTTTTAAAACATAAAAAAATAATAGTAGGATGAAACCCATTACAAAAGGAGGAGAATATTATAAAAATTAAAGGAAAAATAATTTACGGTCGATCCGACTTCGGGAACAGGGGGGGAGGGGGGGTTAAAGTGTAAAAAATGGTTTTCCTTGATTTCCGGCAAAACTACAAGTCCTATGAAAAAAAAGTTAAATGGCAAAGTTGTAGGTAATAAAAAGATCTACAACTTTTGTATTTACACTTTTTTCACATAACCTCAAAATTTATGTGAAAAATTCAAAAAACCAAGTTTTTGGTTTTTTATATTTATCTTTTACAAAAAAAAATTTTTTTTCACGAAATTTGGTAAAAACTTACCTTTTTATATCCCAAATACGCTGTAATTTATTTGACTAAAATATTTATTTTTTTCACCTTATTTTGAATTAATATCGAAAAAGCACCCTCATTTTCAATCGAAAATTCACCCGTCAAAATATCAGCTTTTTTCAAAAAGTTGGTATGTTTTCTATTTGTTGAAATCTCTGCTTTCCGATGGTAAAATGAAAATATATGTTACTATCGTAAAACTTCTCGAAAAAAACTCGAATTCAAAAAAATTTTTTAACAATTTTGAGCTATTTATTACAATTTACACTTTAATTACTCGAAAAACGTAAGATTACATGTTACATTGATAAAAAAAAATTGCAAATCAAAATATACTTCAATAATTATCAAACAAATATAAGTTAATAACATTATTATTTAATAAGACATCTACAATATTTAGAGAAAGTTGTCAAATCTTCTTTAGATTTTTTGCATTTTCTGAGAAGATTTACTAAAGTAACATATATTTTTTTTCACCATCGGAAAGAAGAGATTTCAACGAATAGAAAACATACCAACTTTTTGAAAAAAGCTGATATTTTGACGGGTGAATTTTCGATTGAAAATGAAAATGAAAATGAAAATGAAAATGAAAATATTTATTTTTCACATAGGCCTAAATAACAGGCTCTTATGAAAAGTCAAAACTCTACCGCCAGGTTCGGAAAGCAGGTTTGCACCGAGAAGAACTGGCAAGAAACTCGGCACTTGCTCTTTTCAAAAATGTCATTGTTATAATACAAGATTTCTTATAGATTATGAAAAATTATAACATATTTTTAAGATATCTCGTGAGGAGATGGAAGCATAATTCTATCATTCCAAGAATCATTGTCGTTAAGAAATTCTTCAATGGTATAGTAACCATGATTAATTAAATGTTTCTTGACAGTGTCTTTAAACCTGTGCAAAGGTAAGTCCAAAACAGACTTCGGGATCATATTGTAGAAGCGTACACTCAACCCCACAAATGACCTCTGTACCTTACGCAAACGGTGTGGCACTATAACCAACTTATGTCCTCCATTTCTAATTGGACGATTACTTATATCTATCCGTTGCTTATAATTATTAATATTTTGACGAACAAATAGTAAGCAATTATAAATGTATTGAGATGCCACTGTAAGAATACCTATTTCTTTAAATTTTTGGCGAAGAGATTCGCGTGGCTTCATTTTGTATATGGCTCTAATTGCTCTCTTTTGTAATACAAATATGGTTTGAATATCAGCAGCTTTGCCCCACAATAGAATACCATAGGACATAACACTGTGGAAATATGCATAATGAGGGTGCTTTTTCGATATTAATTCAAAATAAGGTGAAAAAAATAAATATTTTTAGTCAAATAAATTACAGCGTATTTGAGATATAAAAAGGTAAGTTTTCACCAAATTTCGTGAAAAAAATTTTTTTTTTGTAAAAGATATAAATAAAAAACCAAAAACTTGGTTTTTTGAATTTTTCACCTAAATTTTGAGGTTATGTGAAAAAATTGTAAATACAAAAGTTGTAGATCTTTGTATTACCTACAACTTTGCCATTTAATTTTTTTTTCATAGGACTTGTAGTTTTGCCGGAAATCAAGGAAAACCATTTTTTACACTTTAACCCCCCCTCCCCCCCTGTTCCCGAACTCGGATCGACCGTAAATTATTTTTCCTTTAATTTTTATAATATTCTCCTCCTTTCATAATGGGTTTCATCCTACTATTATTTAATTTCTTTTTTTATTATTTTTAAAGCTATCTACCCTGGTCCCTGGGTATGGACCCTGGTCTAATAATACCTTAGAGTAAAATAATATTAATTTCAGATTAGATTAATTTTATAATTTATTAGCTAACTCGAGAAAAGTAGGGACGAGTAATCTAGTACGAGTATGATTTTAAACAAATTTAAAAGCAATCTCTAATATATAATATTCTGTCTCCAATCTTTGTTACCAAACTCCTCCGAAACGCCTCGACCGATTGTTATGAAATTTTCAGTGTGTGATTACTGGGTCTGAGTTGTTAACTATTTTTTATTTTATTTATTTTTTATTTTATTTTTCATTTATTCGTGGCAACTATGGCCCCCAGAGAAATTACATTATTACTTATAGCTAAAATAATATCAACATGTCAAAATTATACAACTTAAATTATTAAATTATACTAATTATTATCACCAAATATCAGTTCACATGCAATTTTTATGTTCCTAAGTGAGAAACTAAAGTTTGCCGGGTCAGCTAGTATTAATATGTACCTATATGAACGTCTGAGAATGTCATTTTGCAAATGTATCTACCTAAACTGCGGGGCTAGACAAAGACACAGTCGTTTGGCGTTAACGCTAGTCGACAAAAATGTATGGACAAAACAAATGACTGTAGAAAAACCACGATAATAATTACTAAACACGCTGTGTTTGATACTGTCGGCTGTCAATTATCAAGCGAAGTACGCTAAAGTTATCTACAAGGTCCGCGAGAACGCCAGCGAGCGTTCAAGTTGTCGTAGATATTTATTCAAACACAGCGTGTTTAGTACTATTATTATCGTGGTTTTTCTACAGTCATTTGTTTGTCCATACATTTTTGTCGACTAGCGTTAACGCCAAACGACTGTGACGTTGTCTAGCCCCGCTCTAGAGTCATTCGGCTGCCCCATCTAATAGTGATTCATCAAAATTTCACTACCATAAAACTACCCCCTCCACACTTATAACATTGTTATAATATCGTTTCTCATTATCAACATTTACAACATCTGTGCGTTATTGATTAATTTTTTATTATTCGTTAGAATTAAGTTTTATTAGGCCGGAATCCAATTTGAATTCTATATTTCTTAGAATGTGTTATTATAATAAGTACTCTAGCATTTGCGCACGACTTAGTCCGCGTGTATTTTGTTTATTTACAAATCCCGTATCATTGAAAACTGGGTCTTATTAAAAATTAGGTTAATTGTGTTGGCTGTTAATAAAAAAAGAGTAAAATTCAGAAAATATTTTAGTCCCTTGGGAATGGGTTAGTAACTAAGATGTAGGTACCTTACAATACTAAACTCAACTTAAGGAGGATGGCGCGAAAATTAACATTTTATTTAGTTTTTCCCTAAAGTGGACAATTTATACATATGTGGCATTGAAAAAAAATGTAAAAGCTCTACATAAAGGTTCTTTTTTATTTAAATTATCATAGCCTAGTAGTCAAAAAAATTACTTAAATAAAAATCATAAGAATGTACCTACAACAATATTATCAGAACCGTCAATTTAAAAGACTTCAATATTTATTACTTTGTAGCTATTTTTCAAAAGGTTTTAGACCTACTACGCGAAAACCAAAAACCGCTCCCACAAATTGGAACGGAATCAAAAATTAAAAAGGTTGCAATGCGTATGCAAGCGTTCTTGCAACGCGCCAATTTTATTGCTACAAAAGTGCGTAATATCGATTACCGGGCCCCTTACCCCATCCTCCGTCTCGCTCGCACGACGCACGAAACCAAAGACTAGGAGCAATAACAGCGTAAAATAAAAAGCGCGGCAATCCTGACTTTGCGCGGAAAGCTGAAGCGCCATTTCGTTTCAACTGTCATTAGTTACGTCCTTTTTCCCGCCACAGTTTCCCCCGCCGTGGTCGCCATGACAACCGATCTGTCACACGCACAGAACATAAAACGCAGAGCATTGATTTTTTCCCCGCTTCCTCTTTTACTTTTACGCGTGTCGAGCGACTTTTTGCTCGGATTTTTATTTTAAAAGCGCGAGTTTTGGCGCTGGATGGAGTGCTCTTGGTTTTATTTTGTAGGGGCAATATTCGTGTATAGCAGTTGTGTATGATATGATAAAATATTGTTTCTCTTGACGATCTGATTTAAAGTAGGTAGAGCATAACTTTGTTGTAGAATAACAATCGCTATAGATATTTCAATCCAAGAAAACGAGCCACATTCTGTCAAAATCGCTTATATTTCATTCGATTCTTATGGAATTTAGCAGAGTGGGGCGCGTCATCGTGGACTGAAATATCTATACCGCAGTTATCAAGCATATTACACAAGCAATGTATTTTATTTTATATAGTGATAGCTGACCCGGCAAACGTTGTTTTGCCATATAATTTTTTTCTCTCGAACGGAATAAATAAAATAGGTGTCCTATGTCCGTCTCCTGGCTCTAAGCTACCTCCTCACCAATTTTCAGCCATATCGGCAAAGCCATTCTTAAGTTATAAATAATGTAACTAACACGACTTTCTTCTATATATTTAAGATTGTTGTTAGTGTACCTACCTTGGCTGATGATGTTAAATTAAAAAAAAAAATAGACTAACCCCGAGTTGTTCGAAATAAAAAAATTAAGTGATGAGACTCTATCACGAATTTTTACTATTTTTAAGGGTAAAGCTGGTAATTTTAAATACTGATAAAAAGAAAAAAAAAGAAAATTAAGCGAAACAGTAAAATATTTAGCGTCAATATTTATGAAATGATACTATAAATATCTGAGGTAAACAATTACTTCTATGTATTGAAGGTAAAAAACAAAATTAAGATGATTTATTAAATCGAAATTGATGATTTTTATAGTAAAGGTAGCACCATTTTTATTATAAATTAAAAAATTAGCAAAAATATTAAATGTCTATTTAAATTGAATTTCGAATAAAAGCTAAATTCGAGGTCAATAAATGGAAGACGTATGTATGGGCACATTTCGCTTACGACACAATTTGTTAAGGTAGGCCCGTTTACCCCGGGGTGAGCTCAGCGGGCCCCTGACAGCGTGGATTTTCACCCTCTACTTGCATTAAATCAATCGGATAAACCCGTGTACGAGCTGCGAGTAGGTTTGAATCAAAGAAATGCACCACATAATGTGATTGGACCAAAATTACGAGAAAATAGTAGAGGGTCCGAAGTAAGATCGACCTTTACCCATCTGTCTAATGGATCAAAATAATTTTGGACGTAATTTAGTATGTAAAATATTATAAATAAATGCTTTGCCTGAAAATATCCTAGCCAGGCTAGCTAATTTGTTAAAAATTGAAAATTCACTATATTTTTACTTTCAAAAAAAAAAATTAAAATTTAATGATAAAACTGTACACCAACAGTAAGTACTAAGCCTATAGAACGCAGACGTAAGGTTGCGTGTATTTTCCAGGTCTAACTATTGGGCTGCCAGGTATAAACAAGTATTTTGGTGTTAGTTATTTTCATCTAACAACAGACAAGTGTTTATTCTATAAATTATATACAAAAAATAAGCGCTGTTTTATTGCGAACATAATGATAAAAGGGTGCTCGGAAAAAGCCTGTCCAAGAAATAAAATTTTAATGATAAATGATTTTGGGGTCCGAGACAAATATCTCGTGCGATGGACGAAGACAGTTGAAGTAGCGAAGTTATATTATGAGACAAAATAAAAAGATTTTTGGAATATTTAAAAATTTATCTTGATTTTACTGATTTCTATCTATTTAATATTATAAAGGCGAACGTTTGTATGTTACTGTTTGTTTGTTTCTTCTTCACGGCACAAGGACTGATTCGATTCGGATGAAATTTGGATGGAGCTAGATTATACCCTGACTAATATACAGGTTAGTTTTTATCACGGAAAATCCATAGTTAGTACAGGATTTGTGAAAACCCGAAATTTACGCAGGTGGAGTCGAGGGCTATAAAAAAAAAAAAAACAATATTCCATAATATTACTTTATTGACTTTTTACCATTTTTCATAACATGATGTTTGATCGTTACATTGAATCATTAATTAAATTACTATTATTTTAATAATATATAAAGTCTATTACAGTAAAGTATATTACATGAAAGTTAAATACAAACGCCGGGCTTTAAAAGTAAGTATCTAAATATTGTTGTTTTAAGAGATCAATCGTACATTAGTAGTCTTGTACCTGTTAGATAACAACTACAGAGAAAGACTGAAGTCGCCTATTGTACTAAAATAAGGGACAAACATTTCAATTTTTTTCAAGTTGTTGAACATTCCGTAAGGATCACCAAGCACCAAGATCTTGGATTGCTAGAAGCCAGCTACTTGCACAGCGATTTTTTATTTTTAAACATTACAATTACAATAAGTTATAAATCGAGTAGATACGGTATTAAAACCGTAAGACATTGTAATATTTTTAATGAAATGAAAAAAGAAAGATATTTTATTATTATAATTACAGATATAACTGTTCATTCGTTTCATTAATAGTTGGGTATCTTTAATGGTTAACATGAAATGACTACCAATAAGAATATAACAATAGGTAGTTGATGTAGGTACAAATTATTATTATCGTATTCAATCTAACTCTCACACCCGGCACACGATAAATATATATAAAAACCAAAGACATATAATAAACTTACTTAAATACGCAAAATTTAAATAAACATACATAAACGCTACATACATACATATATGTGCCGAGCGGAGGACTACACCCCGGCAGGGGAGACCAAACGGCCGGGGGTCAGGGCGACAGGCTAAGAAACCGACGGACTATCCTAGCCGAGTCGAGCACCACCGCCCTCTGCATCTTGGCCGCAAGTGAACTGCCACGGAAACCCAGTCGCCGCAGATGGTGAGCGAGGCTGACTGGTATTAAACCGTTGGCAGATATCACGATTGGTATGATTTCAGTGGACTCCACGTGCCACATGGCGGAAACCTCGTGAGCGAGATCCAGATACTTTCGTTTTTTCTCCGTCTCAGCTCTCACGAGGTTCTCGTCATACGGGATCGTGATGTCCACTAAAAACACCCGCGACTGTGCCCGGTCCATCACCACGATATCAGGCTTGTTAGCCAAGATAGTCCTGTCCGTGATGATTGACCGGTCCCAATAGAGCCGGACGCCGCCGCGCTCGAGGACAGGAACCGGCGTGTACCTATAATAGGCTATTAATTTATTATTATTATTATTATTCTTTACATTTATTATGGATTCATAGTTTTTACATTTTTAAATATTTCATTAAAAAAAAAAAAAAAAAAACATTTAAAAATATAAAAAATAGCGGTCCACCGGCCTCGGGAACAGGGTCCAAGCAACCGGCGGTCAGGGCCCCAGAGAGAGGAACCTCCTGACGATGCGAGCCGTGTCCAGGAGTACAGCCTTCTGGATCTGGCCCTTGACCCAGCTACCCAACGAGAGCCTCGAAAGATGTTGGTCGAGGCTCTTGGCTATAAGACCATTAGCGGAAATTACTATCGGTACAATGATTGCTGAGTCTACATTCCACATAGCGACAACCTCGTGCGCCAAGTCGAGATACTTGGTGAGTTTCTCTTTCTCAGCTTTCACGAGGTTCTCGTCATGTGGAACAGCAACATCAACAATCATTGTACGGCGCTCTGATCGATCTATCACCACTATATCAGGCTTATTGGCTACAATAGTCCTGTCTGTAATGATAGACCGATCCCAGTACAGTGTGATATGACCATTTTCAAGAACTGGGTCGGGCACATACTTGTAGTACGGTACCTCCGATTCCACAAGATTGTATTTCAAGGCAAGTTGTTGGTGGATAATCCTGGCCACTTGGTTATGTCTGTGTAAGTATTCGCCGTTAGCTAGATGAGAACAACCAGAAACAATGTGACGGATAGTTTCTCCAGGGCGGCGACATGCCCGACATATGTCTACCGTTCCATCCTTCACAATGTATTTTCTGTAATTGTTCGTCATCATGACCTCGTCCATAATTGCACATACAAACCCTTCGGTTTCCCCAAAGAGGTCACCAAAGCGCAGCCAGGCCACGGACGCTTCAATTAATTATTAACGCTTTATTATTATTATTATATTAAAGTTATTTAATGTAAACCAATGGTCGCGCGCATGAATTGAACTTTAATACGTTACATTTAGGTTTCTTTATTTATTCTCAATATAGGTAAACTTAAAACTATATCCACAAACTCTCTACAAACAATACGCTTAAAAATACAAGTAGGTACCTACGTATTTTCAATAACGATCTAACTTTGCAAGCTTAACAACTTCGTAGGTAGCAAGATTAAAAAATATATTTTCTATTATTTACAAACTGCATTATAAGATAATAAATACTTGGTTAAACAATCTTACTATAATATTGCTTTTATTATTTTATTGTCACAATTTTAATACTCAGCTTATTTAGGATTTTATTAATATCTAAGTAACAGTAGATAATATTATTTTCTTTATCGCTATGAAATAGAGCTTAAAGTCATGATTTACACAAAAATTGGTAAAAACTGAATTGAATTCAAGTTGTAAAGTATTCGAAGTCGCTTATCAAATAAAAGCTTTTCGCTAAACTTGAAAGCTCTGCGCCATCTATCGTCGAATAGGAGTATCATATGTTACATACACAATACCACAAATTAACTAAAAATTACATCACAAAACAATCGTAATAAATTTTCTCAATTGTTATTATTTACTATGGTACATTGGCAACAACTCGGAATCCAAAAAACATCTGTATATAAATTCTGACCGCTTGACTCTAGCGCCACCAGTCGTTTTTGAATATACTTCTGTTCACATCGGGATGTGTAGCCTAGAGGTATTGAACACAATCTACTGCATTCTGATGATCTGAAAAAGCAAATACATAATAATTTAATAAATACAATTATTATGATCACAGAACACATATACTCCTGGATTATGATGGAACCTCAGGATTGAACAGCTTTACTTGTCGTCGACGTCAACGTCAGTCGCAAAACTTTGCTATTCGTCAATAGATAGCGCTAAGCAGAAAATTATTCTGCTTAAATGAATGAATCCCTGAATATTTAAATTAATAACTTTAGCAATACCATTTAACTGTAAATCAGCAAAAAGTAATTTTTATGTAGCCAAAAACATGACGTCATCATGTTTATCGATCGACAAGACAACAAAATTCAGCGAAAACATAAAAGGTATAATTAGTCTATCTCTGTTACACATATTGTTATTTTGTAGACTTCTCTCTTTATCGCGTCGTCGGAACGTGTGAGAAAGACAGGCGACTAGAAGGCGTCAAGACAAATCGTCATGCAAAAAGTCACTAAAGCAATGAGGGAGGCGTTGTAGTATACGCTATATTTTACATTGAATTTGAACCTTATTTTGTAGCCGTAATGGCGGTCATATTAGTTCCATATTTTGCCGTCGGTAAATGTAAAGTTGGATTGGTACTTGTACAGAGATGGGAAAACTCGATGTATCGATAAAATTGAATATATATTTTGCTCTTAATTTTAAATGAAATGATAATAATTATAATATCTGAATTTGACGACCGAATGGCGTAGCGGTAGCGAACCTGCCGTCTGCGCCGGAGGTCGTGGGTTCGATTTCCACTACTGGTAAATGTTTGTGTGATGAGCATAAATGTTTTCCAGTGTCTGGGTGTTTTTCAATCTATTATATTTATGTACTTATATCAGTATGTATGTATATTTATCAGTCATCTAGCACCCATAACACAAGCTACCGCTTACTTTGGGGCTAGATTGCGATGTGTAAAATGTCCTGTATATATTTATTTATTTATACATATTTTGTGCAAGTATTTGTAAAAAAAATTTATTGTTTTTTTATCTAAACATAGCGGAAATTTTGAATTAAGTGCATACACGTTTTTTTAAATAACCTCTTGTTAAATATATTCATGTGCATACTATGGTAGTAGATTTACTTTTATTTATTAATATTACATTTTTCTTTCATATAGGTTTTGCTAAGGCCTAGGCCCTTACCAGTTTACAAGTCAATAATTGACTTTAACACGCGCCAGTGTGAAGCCAAAATTTGAAGTATGGCACGCTGCCCGCCATGTATCTAATATTTACAGTATTACGAACGGCTTCGGTTACTTTTGACGCTCTCGTTTTAAATATGATTCTGCTTATAATACTTAATAATATTTTTATCCAAAAATCGCTATAAATCCACCGACTTACTCTACAAAGTTTTTATCCCCATTCAGATGACCTGGCAATTTGAAATATGGCGGCGACATAGATGAGCAAATACCAATGGAAAAAACTTAATTAAATAAGGCACTTATTTCAATATTTTTTGGTGAAGCCTTTATGCAGTTAGTTCAACTTTCTTTTTACTTCATGTTTTGTGATCAATGGCATATTTAACATTTGGATCAGGATCTCGATGTTTTTATTCGTGGATCTGGTAAAAAATGTAGGTGTCTTTATTGTCACTGTATTTCAATGAAGTTACATACTCATAACAATAAGAGTCGAGTGTAAATGAGTGAAATGTATAGAAATTCCACTTGGTTCACTGTCGACATTTTTTCATAGACAGCTTGTCCACATCACTAGACCGTGAGTAAGAGACACAACCGGAGTGCAGGCGGGCTCCATTTTGTCGAGTGACACGCGCTACACGAAACATTTTGTTGTTATAACGCAAAACAGAATAAGGTGTGCGTCAAAATGTCTCTTTATGATAGAAGTTTGAGTGATGACATGCGGTTAGCGATTGAATTCGTCAAAGAGGTTGAAAACCATCCGTGTATTTACAATGTCCATGACAAAAATTACGGCAATAGACCCTCAACCGAGGAAGCCTGGAAACAAATACGTCAAAGATTTCGTGGAGTAAGTGGTAAGATAAAATCATAAAATACAGACATTATTATTTACTCTTTGTTGTTTTGTTTTGGTGTTACGCAAAATCTACGTTGAAAATATAATAATAATATGTAGTTATTTCACGTTGTAATGAATTTTTGATACGAATAAAACACTAAACATGTCCAAAACTTTGCTGGCGCCATCTTCTTGAAATCGCTATAAATACTACTTTAGTAAGTAACCAGCAACCTAGAGCCATTGTAGTAACTAAGTAGGTATATCGACTATTCACCAATAGATGGCGATATCCGTCCCTTTCTTTATATTACATTACACAGAGCAAGGAATGACTTTATATTATGAAATTATCGTTCACCTGCTTCAACAAATAACAAGGTAACATAAATTAAAACTTTTGTTTTCAGAAACGGATTTGAAAATTAAATGGAGATCAGTTAGGTCGTCCTACACACGAAGTTTCAGAACTCAAAAAGATTACTATTTATCGCCACATCTGAACTTCTTGCTCCCTTACATAAAAACACGATATTTTAAAGACGAAAGTTTTCGAAAGACGGCGACAAATGACAGCGATAATTCAAACGACGGCACGTCTTCACAAAGTAGCGACGAATGTTTAAATATAGAATCCCCCAAATCAGCCGAAGAATTGGATAATGACAACGATAGTACAGAAATGAACGGTAAAATACAAGTCAAGACGTTACCTGAATTGAGGCAAAGTGATGGAAAAGTATTTAAGAAAACCAAAGGAGCTCAGTCCAAAATACTGACGCAAAATCAATACTCGAAATCGAGACTGTCACCACACGAATGTTTCCTCAAAAGTTTAATGCCAGATATAAGTGCTATGAATGATCGGCAATTTTTCAATTTTAGAAGAGGAATGCTCAATATTGTAGGCAAAATAAAATATAATGAAAAATCTAAAATAGATTGTCCTGGTATTGAAAAATGAAGAAACCTTTTAATTATTATGAAGATTTGATAAAGCGGTAGGTTACCACTTATTAATAAATAAGTTATTGAAGTTGGTCATTTTGTTTTATTTGTATGAACATGTGTGTGAGCAATAACAGACGATACCCCATATTGTATTAACCGATTACTGAAGTATTTTTTCTAATGTGGGGGCATTTTCCAACTCTACCTAATGACATGAGACCATAATATCATGTCACTTCCAAACTCATTAAGCGTAGCGTAATCCGCGCTTACTATGAGAGCAGTGCAAACACGTCCGCAGACGAAGCGATGTTGCAGCGAATCGTAGGAGGCGTAATTATCATACATGCATGTTGACGACGTATCTCCAGTTGCCCTTGTTGAGGACGGCACGCAGGTGTTAGCTATGTCCCCACATGGCAGAATTCTTCCGTGCGGTGCTCAAGACGCTTTGTGCAATACTTACGTGCTAATTTCCGCTCGTACAAGCTGCGTTATATATTGTCAGGCATGTTGACGACGTATCTCCAGTTTACCTAGTTGTTGAGGACGGCACGCAGGTGTTAGCTATGTCCACACATGGCAGAATTCTTCCGTGCGGTGCTCAAGACGCTTTGTGCAATACTTAAGTGCTAATTTTCGCTCGTACAAGCTGCGTTATATTGTCAGGCATGTTGACGAAATATCTCCAGTTTCCCTTGTTGTTGAGGACGGCACGCAGGTGTTAGCTATGTCCACACATGGCAGAATTCTTCCGTGCGGTGCTCAAGACGCTTTGTGCAGTACTTACGTGCAAATTTCCGCTCGTACAAGCTGCGTTATATTGTCAGGCATGTTGACGACGTATCTCCAGTTTACCTAGTTGTTGAGGACGGCATGCAGGTGTTAGCTATGTCTCCATATGGCAGAACTCTTCAGTGCGGTGCTCAAGACGCGTTTTGCAGTACTTACGTGCAAATTTCCGCTCGTACAAGCTGCGTTATATTGTCAGGCATGTTGACGAAGTATCTCCAGTTTCCCTTGTTGTTGAGGACGGCACGCAGGTGTTAGCTATGTCCACACATGGCAGAATTCTTCTGTGCGGTGCTCAAGACGCTTTGTGCAGTACTTACGTGCTAATTTCCGCTCGTACAAGCTGCGTTATATTGTCAGGCATGTTGACGACGTACCTCCAGTTTCCCTTGTTGTTGAGGACGGCACGTAGGTGTTAGCTATGTCCCCACATGGTAGATCTCTTCCGTGCGGTGCTCAAGATGCGTTTTGCAGTACTTACGTGCAAATTTCCGCTCGTACAAGCTGCGTCATGTTGTCAGGCATGTTGACGACGTATCTCCAGTTGCCCTTGTTGTTGAGCGCGGCGCGCGGGGTGATGAACTGGGTCCTCACTTGACACAGCTGCTCCGTGTTCGCGGTCGCCTGGCGCCGAGGTCTCTCTGCTGATTCGTCTTCGCTACGGTTAACATAGGTTAAGAAGGCAAAGAACTACGGTAATATAATTAAAATACAATTAGGTAATGTCGGTTTGATTCAGATAATCTCTCTTAAATTGTCCTTTTTGTATACTATGTAGAACAGTTACCCCCTTTTTCATAAACGAACGTAATACTTGTACTTTGTTTTATCTTTGTTTGACACCAGTCACTTAAAATTCGAAGAAGAGACATAACAGAATAACTATTCCATCGCTATTTCACATGTATGAATAGCCAGGTTAGTCTATTTTGTTTTAATACTTATGTTGTTATTTATTTCAATCGACGTAGCTATGCACTATGCAGTATGCACCTCTGCTATGGATGCATCTTTGCGAGCGCTTCAATGGCCTTTTTGAAGAAGTTAGATAATTAATAAGGAAGGCAACAAACTCTTCAATTGCATTGTGTAGGTACTGTCTAAACTTTTTTATTTTCAATACAAGAAGAAGAATATTCTGAGCAATCTGTATCTTCCAACCACCAATAAAAATTCTCAGGATATGGGCATCCGAATGATTTACGGAAACCTTTTTCATATAAGCAAACCTGTCAAAATTCTATAGGTGGCTGCTGAGCGAACCATGGCCTTACTGTTGGTGGCAAAATTTTTTGGCACCGATAAACTGGTGACATTTTTTCGCGCCCTCCGCTCTGTCCAGGGTATAACATGTCTACTTGTCTATTCTTCTTACAAAAAGATTAAATAGAAATGAAAGTACCAACTTTGCCAGCCCTAACGCTATCCTCAACGCCTCTGCCCCCGTGAGGGTCCTCTCCGAAGCCGCCTTCACCAGCTCGGCGTTCCGGCGCCTCCTCTTGTGGTGCAGCGTCGTCGTTCGAGTGGGAAACGTCACTGACCGCTGGATAGTGACGTCGGCGTTCGAGCGAGACGGCGATATGTACCTGATTACAGAGCAAGGAATGACTTTATATTGACTTTATAACATAATAAGGTGGTGTCACATTATCTGCCACCGTTCCAGGAGGTGAATGTGCCATACGTATACACTACAATAGTGAAACGAAGAAATCTTAGAATAGAAACGGTCAAGTGCGAGTCAGACTCCGGCACCGAGGGTTTCATACTACAAAAGATACAAAACTAAGTTTGTTTTTAGAGGTTTATTGTTAATTTCAGAAAAAGTACAGAGTAGATTTTATTTTTCATGTACCTAAATTTTACGTTACTTTACATGAAGAAAAAAAACCTATTGATCATAATTGTTTCTGATTTTTCGATCGATAAATTTCGGAGATTAGGAAGGGGGGGCGAAATTTTTCTACAGTTTGTCAAATACATACATCGCATAAAATAAATAAAATTCGTTTAAGAATGTTCACGTAAATATCTAGTTATCTCACTTTGCAAAGCCCCAATATTTTCTTCTTTTTAAATAAAAATGAAAATATTTATAATTTCTTTTTAATTTCAATGACGTTGGGTCACTTATATACACCACTATTACATATCTCATTTTACGTAAGTAGTTACTGAAATAATAGAATGTGACGGACGGACGGACGGAGAAAGTCTCGGAACCCTAAAAAGACTAAGTTAAGTACTAACTTGTATAGTGTGTAATACCTATAATTATGTATTTTATAGATTTTAGAGCTTTCTCAGAACTCACTTCCACCATTCACTGGGGTTGTATTGTGTGACGCCGCTCGAAGCCTGTCTCAGCCACTCCGATTCATAATTTTGTTGATACAACGGCGAATGGAAATAATTTGGATTATAAATATCCAGGTTTGGCACATCGCTGTTTTGTCTCAATCTTCTGTTGTCGTATTCGTATTGATTTATTGACGGATTCCAGTAGCTTGGCGGGGACGTGTGGTAGCCCTGGAAGCCGAATTTGGTGAAGTTTGACGCCTGGTAGTTCACGTTGTAAGGTCTCGGATCGCCAGGTGACGGTGGTTGTAGCGGCGTCTTGTCTGAGAAAATATCTGCGGAAAATTACAGAGTTTTAAATAACTGAAGAGTTCACCAAACTGAAAAAAATGAGTCATTATAATCGGATTTAAGCATACACACAATACACAAGTAGATACAAAAGTGATCAAAAAGGGGTTCAGAATTTAGCATTATCTGCGTGCTTTTTGTGGCAGAACGATGGACTTTCATGATACTAATGCTAAAACGTAATAAGTATTTCGCGTCGCTGCAAGCGGTGCAAGAAAAGAAGGCACATGCCTGTCTTTTGACAGGTCTACACGAAAAGTGGCGCTGCCCCGGATTATAGCTGAACTATCCAGATTTGACCTCATTGCTATAACGCAGTGAACAGTGATACTGCAATGACGGTCTAATAGAAGAAACATTATTCCTTGAGAAGGGATTCAAATCTTCGGCACGAATCTTTGACATCCCACTTCTGGGCACGAGGACCAAGTTTTATACACCTTCGATAACACATAATTATAGAGATTACAGAAACCTACATAATTTCATAAACTGTATGCATGAGTTTTTAGCACCCGACTTTCTGCTAGAGCTTTTGGGACATGGGCGCCAGAAGCACGGTGCAAGAAAGAAAACACAGAAAAAATACCTTTTTCAGGTCCTATTGGAAACAAAAGTACAAAATAATTTGCATTTTCATTTATAATACCATACAAATCAGCAATTTTATATATTTTCAGGCTCTATTTTATTTTATTTATAATGTGTAGATACGGCTATGCACGCCCATTACTGAAATCCTGGTGCCGCTACCATGCACTGGGATATCAGTATTTTCTCTTACCATGGTTAAATTTGTTATGAAACTTGTTGTTGTAGTCCTTGTTAAACAGCCCCTCGTCGACGAGTGATATCTGGTCCACGTGGGGCAGAGAGTTAGGGCCGTAGCCGTATGGGTAGGCGTCTTTCTTCTTCGCGTCGAAGTCGTCCCGGCTCTCGTCGGAAAGCAGCGTTCGAATGTCGTACTGGCCCGCTTCCACCAGCTTCCGGATTACCTTTCTGAAACAATACAGTACTTTAAAGTGTTTTATCAAAGTGTCTTTTTTCCGCGCTGCCACATGCGTGGTTTTCAAAAATCACGAACCCATGGACTTTCCAGGATTAAAATAACCTTTAATTTTAAGATATTAAAATTTCCGCTAATACGCCGCAAAATGGCGGAAACCATCACTGTGGCTACTCGGACTGCGGACTACAGTAGTGTTATTATCTCGCTGCAGACTCGGTCATAAATGATTCGAGTGTTTCGCTTTAGTTGTTCTTTGTTGAGTTGTGCATAACTCAACAAAGAACAACACAAGCGAACAACAAAAGCGAAACACTCGAATGATTTATGACCGAGTCTGCAGAGAGATAATAACAAGTATAGTGATCGGTAGCGAAGATCGCGGTCCATAGACAATACTGCGGTCGGCTTACAACTGACGGTGTTGGTATCAAAACAAAAAATTTTGACACTATATTTTTGGCACTGGTGACATTTTTTCGCGCGGTCGACCGCGTCTCGTGTACGTCTATTGGTCTTATAAGCAAGACCAATAGACATATACACGGGACCCTGCTGTGTTATGACTTACTCAGGATAAGGGTCGGGATGCAGGCAGTACGTCAGGCCAGGCTGTGCGCAGGACGGCGCTCGGCCTGGAGGGGCAGGCTCGAACCCGCAGTTTTGGCCATACGGGCAGTTGTAGCCGGTGCCGCCGCTGGCTGCCCAAATTATCTGCAACACAATGAAAACTATTGAATTCATATAAAGACAAATTAAATGAAACGTAGCTAACGAATACGATACTCGTAGTAAGTATGCAGAAATGCAGGCAATGCATAAAATAAATTGTAAAGATTTTGAAAATATTCACACACTATTCTATTTGTTTTACGGTGGCTACATTTATTTCCGGGAAAGCAATTTCGGGGAAACATCGGAATGTTACAAAGTACTGGTAAACAGTAGTGTCTTGTCTATAAATTAATAATTGTGTTTTGCATTGTTATGTCGCATAGGTTGAGTATTTGCATGAGGAAAACGCTGGCGTTATGCAAATTAGAGTTTTGTAGTGCAAACATTTGTTAGCTTCTACAGTTCGCTGAACTACGTATTATGTATTAGGTTTAACTCTGCGTTTAAATCAATTATGATTTCCTTAATTTTGGCATTGTTTCAAGATTAATTGTTTTTTTGACGGGTCCCCCACCGCCCCCCTATTAACGGCTATTAAAGCGATTTTTAGTGACCATGCAGTTTAAAAACTATTCTTAAAGACTATTACTTTCAAATTTAAAAGTCATGTACTTATGTTGGTTATTTACTACTAGTTACTTACTATTACTTTCTTTACTATAGAAAGTTCTCCAAAAATTTTCTCCATACTCTTCATTTTTAATTTTTTTAACAGAAACTACAATGGATGTTTTTGTCATTTTTGTTTTAATATGTCTGTAATAATAATATCCAAAACACTCCGCAACGCTGCATGTCGAACCCACCAACATATTTTTAAGAATGAGAAGGACAAAAATAAAATCAGTGTATCCTCTTGAGTACCTTGCAACAGGTTTGCGACAGGTGTAAATCGCGCAACTGTCGCTGTCAAATATCACTTTTATAAAAATTTTGGAAATAAGAAGAAACGTAAGAATATCTCAATCATTAATTAAATCTAGTTGTGGACGTTATTTAATTCGGATAGATTGTTGGAGAAACAATATTCAGGGGTAGAGTTTATCAGTACATTTATGCGACTTGACATAATTATTGTAACATTTTAGGAACGGCTCTGAGGGCATCTCGTTGTGACTTCATAATCGTGTTTCATGAAACTATAATTTCGACAGATTGCTTCATAGCTTATCTGGCTTTATTTATGACTGCTGATAAAGATGTATACGAGTTTTATTAAGAGTACTTATTATAAATGACACCTCCTCAAGATCATGACCCGAAACGCTTATTGCTTGGATATTAAATGTACTTAACTAGATCACCATACTATTGTTGTCAGATTATCGCGAGATTAACGCTATTAAGTGTAATTGCTTAGCCTTGTTCGTTTGTATGTCACATGTCAATTTTCATAATATATCTAAGTATTTAAGATTCTTCAATGTTATTGTACAATACAGGGTCATAATTATAAAAATACCAACTAATTTATTTCATACAAAAAAAATGACATTTCTGTAAAGCGATATTACACTGTTGCGGTTTCGCGCCGCGAGTTTGCGTGCCAGCCGCCGCGCTGTTGCCACTTGCCGATGTAACATTACAGAGTAGGAACAAGTTGAGTATCTCTGTAAAATATTGAAAATTTTATATTTCTCAAAATATCGAGTAAAAAAAGTCGTAGAACAAAATATGTTAGTTAATACAGGCCGAGAGTGGTTTGATATTTTTTATATAACCCTGTATACCTACCCACATAAGTATTACGATTACATCTAGATTGTAGAATCTAGATTGATAACCGGGAGGTAATAAAATAGGGAAAAATAGGACGGTGCCAGGCCTGCCGTAAAGCCTGTAAGTGCAACAGAGATCGCAACAAATTGTTTCTTCCTTTTTTCCCTATACAAGTTAGCGCTTGACTGTGATCTCACTGGATGGGAAGTGATGATACAGCCGCAGATGTATTCGTACTATCTTAGAAGGAGTAAACTCACCCCTAATGGTTTCTACACAGCATCGCGCCGGAACTTACTTATTCTTTGTCCCTTTTTATTGCTTCACGCGCAGCGACTGTATGCTAAGGTATAGTCTGTTCGCTTGCATTTTGTGGCGCGGCCGGTTGCGGCGTCGATTTCTCAAAGGACATCAAACGACCGTGTGCGTGTAGTTGTAACGACAAATTCTAAGCGAATAGACTATATAGTCTCATCAACTGGTTCTGTGCAAACTTTCGCTAAAAATCTACTTAAAACAAGAGTTACATCATCTGGACGACATATTGTATCAAAACCATGATTTCCACCCACCGGCTTAGATGAGTCAAACGTAATGATCGATGATGCGGTGCACGTAATGTTTACTCGTAAAGGAAAGTCGGAGCTAATCTGACGCGCCTGCTGAATATCGGATGGATTCCCCAGTTTCCATTGTGATAATATTCAAACGGGTTTGTCCGCAAAATTCAAACGGGTTCCGTACCCAAAGGGTAAAAACGGGACCATATTACTAAGACGTCGCTGTCCGTCCGTCCATCGATCCTTCTGTCACCAGGCTGTATCCAATAGAACGCACTTGAAGATTTCACAGATAATGTATTTCCATTGACGCTATTACAACAAATACATACTAAAAAATAGCATAAAGTTAATACGTTTAAAGGGGGTAATAAATACAACAAATGTGATTTTTTGCTCGTTTTTGGTCGATGATCCTGAACACCCAATATACTTGTATAGTAGCCTTCTATAGAGCCTTTCGGCTTCTCGCTACTTAGCCGATCATTGAATTTGGTTGGCAGGGGTGTAAGTTAAGTTTATAAGTTTATTGAATTGGTGTGTTTGAGAATTGGTGAAATTGCGAAGCTGAAGTGGCAATGGGCGGGGCACATAGCTCGTAGAACCGACGGACATTGGGGACCCAAAGTGCTGGAATGGCGACCCCGCACGGGAAAGCGCAGTGTTGGCAGACCTCCGACCAGATGGACTGACGACTTTAAAAGAGTCGCGGGATAGCGCTAGATATAAATGGCGTAGGACCGTGCGGGCTGGAAAGCATTGCAGGAGCTGGTCCAGCAGTGGACGTCCGTCGGCTGAAACGAACCAACGAACGAGTGTTGATAATAAGGAACCCTCAGTGCTCAAGCCCGACTGCATCTGACGATTGTCCGATGTTCAATGTTAGGATAGCAGATTAAGTAACAAAACGCAAATAAATTCGATGCGAATAAAAAAGCGATATTGATAAATAGCTCTAGATTATAATAAAATCTAGACGTACAACAAAATGCGATTTGTTATTCATTTGTGATTCAAATGAGGCACTGTCTAGTCAAATGATAAAGTGCTTAAATGACGAAACATTTCGGCTTCATCATTTAAGACGGCTATACGTAATCCGCACATTGATTTTATACTTAGGTCGACCGCACCGATATAGATTTACTTATCAAAAACGTAAGCATTTTTATGAATTTAGACTTCTCTCCGTTGGTAAAAGACTCGAGATTTTATAAAAGTCCCACTTCCTTTTCATGAAACATGATGATTTTAATATGGACTTTTTATGGAATTCTTTTGTATTTTGTAACTTTTTATCCGCTCATTCAATTTATTATTATATTGAATAGTCCACACTGTACCGTGGAGCCGGTAAATCGATGAGTAACGATGACATTGACATTTGTGTCCAAACCGGTGCAGTGGGTGTGTTTCAGATTTGCGAACGCAACCAGAAATACGAGTAGGGTAAGGTTGCTTAAGTCGTACCACGGCCTAAGTCGTACCCCGGCAATATCACGTCTGATACTTTTTAATTACACCATCTAGTGTCGTCAACCTGAACTATTTAGTCGAGTGAGCAAACGTAAAGAAGTGGATGGTCGACCGGCTTTGTGAAGCAAGAATAATTAAAAAGTAAGTTTTTTATGCAGTTTTCATTAAAAATTTTGACTCATTTGTAAGCTTTTTATGGCAGGAATGTGATTCTTACCTTTTTTCTTTATTAACGTCTTCTTGGAATACTTCTTTGGCAATAGTTTAGTCATACGCAAATGGTAGATTTTTTTTAGGTTATGTCAGTGGTTTTAGTTTTAAACTTAGAAGACCCCATTGCTTAAGTCGTACCTGTGCAAAATTCCTTACTCGTACCGGTACGACTTAGGTATTAAGAAAAATGTTTACTAATTTACTTAATTTTTACTAGGTAATAAATATGGCGAAGAGGAAGTACAGTCGCGGAATGAAAAGGTTCGTCGATTTTCAAATTGATTCGTTCAACGTATCACGAGCACATATTACGTTTTGAAACTATGTTACAGAATAGACTCGAGTTAGAGAAAATAAAGTTTAACTGTTCGTTAATAAAGTTCAAAATTGTTCAGATCAAGGTAGTTTGACTATTTATCTTGTCAACAAGATTATTATGGATAAACGGCAACCTTCTTGTTAATTCAACCTGACATTATTATTTCTGTTAAAACCTCATCAATCGGTGAATGCCATAATTTCAAAATATCATAATTTCTCCTAAATAACTAAGGTTTTAATGAGGTTTTAATACATTTTGGTAACACATTGACGGGATAGAAAAAACAAGCAAAACCTTATTCGATAGCAAACGTCATATTTATTCAAATGTTAGCAGCGCTGTTTCTTGCACTGGAATGTTGGCATAATGGACTCTTGCAGTACTAGTGCAAACGAATATCGACACTAAGGTGACGAACCTTTTCATTCCGCGACTGTACAATACTTGGAAGCAGGAGGATATGGACGAAGCTTTATAGACACATCGGAATGGAGAAATATGGTTTAATGAAGCCTGTAGAAGACTTAATATACCAAAACCTACAAAGCACAAAATTTGAAAGACCTAATGATATGTCACCAGACATGGAAGATATATTAGCCACAACATATTATTTTGATGAATTTAGAGTCTTGTTTCTTCGGATTACCACTGAACTTAGAAAAGTTGCCTTCGAGCTTGCTGAAAAATTTCAACTACCTCATCGTTTTAATAAGGAGAAAAAAATAGCAGGCAATAAGTGGTATTACAGGTTTATGAAAGAGCATCCTAATTTTTCTATGCGTGTTCCAGAACCAACCTCGATGGCCAGAAGTAAAGGGTTTAATAAAGAGTATTGTTCTATAATAGTTTACTATGTTTCACTAACATCTATTTTCTAAGTACGACTAAGGCTATGGGTGGTACGAATTAGGCGACTAGGCGCCTTAATCGTACCGAAAGTATATTTTTGAAAAACATTAAAATGTCTGTTTTGATAAAAGATTTTCAAGTTTCTTTGATAATTAAAAGGCAACTAAATAAAGATTCAGTAGGTGCAGAAGATTTTGTTTTATTTTAATTGCACTGAATATTACAGTAATTTTTCCTTAGGGGGTACGACTTAAGCAACCTTACCCTACAAGTTATGACTACTTATGTTTGATCGCACCAATTGGTCTACATTGAAACGAAGATCATTAGATCATTGTGCTTTCTGCATTTCGTCTCCCGATACTGTACCTGCCTAAATTGTCATTAAAATGAAAAAAAAGTACAACGTGTGTAGACAGTTCAATCGACCAAGACGCGCCGCACTCTCTAACAATCGCTTATGTTTCATTCCATTCGTATGGAGTTAAAAGAAGTGAATTGAATTGAACTACCTGTACAAGTTATGACAACGTTTTGATCACAATATGTATTAGTCTAAATTCAACCGTAAGCGATTAATATTAGATTTCTACGCTTTCTGCACTCCGTCTCCCATTCCTGTTATTAAAATTATATTGAAATTACTAGATACTAAATTCTAGTAGTTTACAATGTAAAAGTCAATTAGGTCACATTGATAACAGTACCTACTACTTTGGTGGAAATATCGTTACATGCTGCAGAACTCGGAAACTAAGCAACAAAGTTAATTATGTATGGGAAAAAACGGAAGCAATGCCATTACGCAGGTTACGTTGTGCATTGTGTTGTAATCTAAACGTGATGTGATGTGCGTTTATTGATCTCTTCAACCACACTTACACTTATCAGTAAATGTTTCAATAGCTGTTCTTAACTAGATTTTGGCCACAGTTTCACCTACCTGTAACCCTATAGGGTTGACCGTGACTACCCAATTCGTATTATTTTACCCATTTCCGCTCTCGAGGAATAGAGTTAGAGCTAAATATTGCTAAAGCATAGGTCGTTTTGTTGATTTTCTGGGATACAAAGTAAGATGTCTTCCTTCGAAGCCAAATCGATTCAACAGTTGACGCGTGTGATTCACAAACATACCAATCAACAAATTTAAATACGAATCAAAATTTATTAGAATTAATATCCTAAAGTCTGTAAAACGCTAATCAAAAAGTTATTAGTTAAACCACAAATATTTAAAATAAAGATAAAACAAATGAAAAATTAAATATGAAACTGGGCTGGTCATGTTGTGAGAAGAAAAGACAGCACGGTTGACTACAGAAATAACTATAGGTACCTATATGTCAGGAAGCGATGAAGACTAGACAGGTGGAGAGACGAAATAATAGAGTCCGCAGCCTCTTCTTGAGACATGTAAACCACTTGACATCAAAACGTGGAAAATACTAGAGAAGAAATTTGCCTGAAAAGCGGATGAGCTATAGTGATTTGACCACTGCAACTACCGGTACCGATAGTCTTGTGAATTTAATGGAAATTTTGCGATTTAGGTATAAAGTCTTGAGGATTTCTAGATCAGTATCAAGATGACAGGTATACCCCACTTATTACGTAAACTAGTGAATCTTTTATTGCTAGTTAGATTTAAATCCAGTGCCTTACATAACGGTGTTTTATGGTTTTACGCGTATGTGCAAGAGGATTTGGAAAGTGGACTAAAGCCGGCCATAAGTCAGCGCTGCGCAATTGAAGATAACATCTGTCTACGTCGTGAATGCTAAACATCCTTAAAAATGAAAACACTCGTTGAACGCGGATGAAAGTGGTAAAAAATGGTTTGGAGTGAGTGGAATTTGTGCGGTAAAATATACCCTGATAGGCCACGATATTCCAAATCTTATAACTCACTCATGAAACCAAGTTTTTACAAAACTCGATATGTATCCCCAATATGAGTGATCTAACTCACGTAAACGAACTCATGAAACCAAATTTTTACAAAACTCGATATGTATCCCCAATATGAGTGATCTAACTTACGTAAACGAGTACAAGACTATAAGGTATACTTAACTTAACAATGAGGCTTAAATCATCAGAACCTCTTTTAGGGCTCACGACTGGACAAATGGGTTTGGAGCCCTTCCTGGGTTAATTAACGAAGGCATAAATCCTATGTTTTTGTATCCTTTTTGCACAAGTTAGGAACTAGCATGGCTATACCATACCAACCTAGACTGGTAACTTGTGTAAAAAAATTCTTGTAATGTCCGCGTATTAACTACGGACTTTAAATACTAGCACGCACTAAGCACTTACTACAAGACACATGTGTTCCCGTCTACGGTTGTATAACGACTGACTCTCCGCATCGAAGTTACCTTACTTGTTCTCCTGTTTTTCTATAACTACCCACAGACAGTACACTACATCTCTCCCTTTGTTTAATTTTTTTTTTTTTTTTTAATGTGAAGTTTGCAATTTCTGACAAGGCCAGCTTTCCTCTTTTTCCTATTGTTTTTAATTTTTACTGAAATATTTATATATTTCAACTCCTGGCCTGGACTGTAATATAATAGGTACCTACTCTATTACAAACAAATAGGCCCACATAAAACCAATAGATACTCGGAGTGTTGTTTCTGCGATATCATATCCAAATCAAATATTTCGAAAATATTTACTGCTTACTCATACTTCTGAATGATGGTGTTTTGAATGATTTTGCTCATGTAAGGAAAATAATAACGAAAAATTAATACTAATAATAAAAAAAACTTGCTGTCTGTAAAGTCGGTTAACTGACGACAGTTGAACGTGACAACTCTCGCTTGAACTTCAAGCCTTACATGGAACGCCTCAGAGCGAGGTAACGGCAAATGAGTCATGGTTTTTTGTTCGTGCAGCCGGCTCTATCGAATTATAAGACGTTGTCACGTCAATAATATTAGGTATAAACAGTGCATAACCGGTTCAAACAAACGTTGTCTGCTGAATTGAACGACTCTTATAAACTCTGTATGAACTGCAAAATTCATTTAAATTATCGACTTTCTGGCTCTGAATATAGGCTCTGAATATAGGCTCTAAACAATTAATTAAACTATAGGCTCTGAATTATAGGCTCTGAACAATTAATAGTAAACATTAGTGTTATCTATGGTATAACAAACCTAATCCAATTCAGGAGATGAATAGAATAGCCTTAACAAGTTAATTATAAAATAAGAATAATTTGTTTTTATTTATTATTGAGTTCTTCTACACTGGCACTGTCACACTGCATTGAGAGGAAAAGGACGCAAACCGACAACGCAACCCAAAAATACTCGCAATAAATTGAATAAATTAACAATTTATAAAAATCTCAGTAAGTTAATTTTAGCGTTATAGACATAATACATTATATCTTGATAAATACTAAAGTTACAACAATTGGAAGTTAATTTTTAGAGGTGTGTTTACAATTCATTCTCACTGCGAAATATCTCTTAACTAAGATCAAAATGATATATTATGTGTTATGTGGTACAGCAACCGAAATTTGTCAGATTAGGGCGATTCCGCTTCCGCTTCCCGACATTAATTTTTTAATCGCGTTATTAGTTGTTTTTTATGCGAGTAGTACAATGAAGGAAGTCCTTGATTGATCTTTCCTTTTGTTCCGATTTAATTCCATATTAAATTTTTGGAGCGTTTGAAAATATTACCATCCGAGAAGTTGATACAAACTGAAAATCATACCTAGAAACAGTGTCGTAAGATAGCTAGCTGTTGCTAATAGATAGAGATTATGTTTTAGACGTTAAACTTGTCAATAATCATTTATCTCTCTGTTTCAAAATGTAAGTAAATGTTGTTATTTATAAACAATTGTTGAGTGCTAGAATACAATGTTAACTTGTTGCACCCACGATAGAAAAATGAAAAAGTTTACTTTTCTCACAGAAATTAAGAGCTAACAATCTGACACTTTGTACAAGACTGTAAGGAGAAATCAAAACTCAACTTAAATTAATAGTTTCTTAGTGTGATGTTTGTTACGTTAAAATATTCGTTTACTTAAATTGTTCGTACCCGCGATAGTGGAATCGTCCATTAACTTAATTTTTATTTTTATTTTTAATGGAAATTATATCTTATATATAAACTAAACAATATACGTTCTAAATAATCTCTTGATTTTTGTATATTCGGAGAAATAACCGCAGTGAAAATGAAAATGAAAACATTCATCCCTACACAAGCCCAAACAACAGGCCCTCACGAAAAGTCAAAAATCCACTGCCAGGCCCGGAAAGCAGGCCCGCACTGAGAAGAACCGGCACAAAACTCGGCGCCCGCTTCTCTCAATAATGTCATCGTTATAATACAAAATCTCTCACAAAGTATGAAAAATCATAACAAATGTCCAAGACATCTCGCGAGGAGACGGAAGCACACCTCCATCACTCCAAGAATCCTTTGACAGTGTCTCCAAACCTGTGCAAAGGCAAGTCCAAAACAGACCCCGGGACCACACTGCAGAAGTGTACACTCAACCCCACGAGTACTAGCAGCATTACTTAGATTTTATTATGAGACCTGAAGATAACGAAACTAATTAGATCCTATAATTACCATAATTGAATCTTCTGATTTGATTGTGAAAATTAATAAAATGTTTGCTGCAGGTGTGTGGTAATATAACAACTAAAATACTTGTAGTTGCTATTAATGATAAGATAGGTAGATACTGACAGATAGATTTCATAAAAACAATAAATAATAATAAATTTCAGTTAAATTATTAAAGATTGAAAACAGCTGTGATGAGGTGCCAGAATAAAAGAATAATTAACTAGATCTACTTCAACAACAACTACATCTAACATTTTAAATCAAAATATGAACTTAGGTAAATATCACATGGACCCGCAGGAATCAAAAATAAAGTTATTCAGTTGTTCATTACTCCATTAGTGTCTGGGTTTAAATAACCATTGTAATATTAGGTAGGTACTACACAAATATTTACTTAATGTATTATAAGAGTGCAGTTTATTTATTATATTAATGTAGTGTGCGATAAATATAAATGTTGAATAAACAAGGCAGTACTAAAACAACTCGAAACGTCATACTAATAAAATAGCTAGCCAATCAACTTGGGATAATTTAAGAGAAAGCTCAAACGGTATCACAACTAAGCGTGACTAAGCGGTAGGCACATCCCGGAAGGTCCAGCCTTTATAGAACTACCAAGACCGTTTAGGACGAACGTTGGCCGTATAGCTGTTTTCACAAAATATTTTCCAATTACCCCTTACAAAATATGTTTTTACTGTTATAATTAGCTTATTTTTTTATTGTTTATTAATAAATAATTATATCAGGACACTAAACACATCGCAATCCAGCCCCAAAGCAAGCGTCAGCTCGTGTTATGGGTACCAGACTACCGACAACACACACACAACAATATACACAAATACAACATACTGAGAAAAACACCCAGACTGTAAGCTTTCATACAAAACTACTTATTACTGCTCATTCCCCCCATTTTTTATTGATTTCTGATAAAATGATTTCAACCCCTGTCTTAAGCACGAGATGTTACACATAAAAACATTGTTAATTGTAAGTTGTGGTAAGGACGTAAAGTTCGGGATCACTTAAGAGGAATGGTATTGTCTAACTTTCTGATGTAGGGGCTTGGAGAAAATAAGGTATTTTCGAAGCTAACCGCAACGCACGAAAATTTGTAATAAAGGAGTTTTATCTATAACTGGTATTTGTAAATTTAAGACTGGTGCTGACACGGAACAATAATTGATCATTTTACTTGAATAACAATTTTAGTCGTGACTAACATCTGTCTGCTATCATCTATCTTCCACCATCTAACCGATCAGTACCATCTGGAAAGTATGATCCGACCCGTACGATCCGACCCGTACCATGGGTCAACAGCCAGCTAACTTAGATACAGACAACACTATCTGTAAACATCCAAGTATAAACTTATCAACCCTGCCGTATCAACTTTAGTTAAACAGCCAGCAAAGCCTACCGTTGCCAGCAATGACGCAACAGACAGCTATGCTTACCGTAACAAACTATGGTACAACAGCTAGTTAACTCGTCCTTGTACTTGACGTCATACAGATAAAACATCATCCGCAAACATCAAAGGATGGACAAGTCTGACCTACCGTATCAACCTCAGTCGAACAGCCAGCGAAGCCTACCGTTGCCACTCATGGTGCAACAGCCAGCTACGCTTACCGTAACGAACTATGGTACAACAGCCAGTTAACTTGCCCATGCACTTGACGTCATACAGAAAGCATAAAATACCATCCGGTAAAATATTCGAACACGGACTATCCGAACACGTAATATCAGAATTGCACGCCCCGCGACCCCCAGCCGTACATGCCCGTCCCAACACGTGGAGAAACATGACGCTAGTAGGCCAAACGGGGAGAAAGCCAAGAATGTCATGACTGTCCTCAGCAGGCTGCCTCTTCCAGCAGGCAGATCGTCCCTTCCGGCTGGCCATCCAGCACTTACGCCCGACGGATCGCCATTAACGCTCGGCTTGCCCCTTCCAGCAGGCACATTTGCCCCTTCCGACTGGCTATCCAGCACTTACGCCCGACAAATTGCACTTACGCTCGACAATTTCGCACTTACGCTTGACAAGTCATTTTTAACATTCTAGCACTGCCACTTCCAGCTGGCCATGGGCACTTACGCTCGACAGTCTACACTTAACCATGTTCGTTCGTCCGTTTCGAACATTCACCCACTCATACGGATTTTAATCAGGCGTTAGTTTCGCCAACATTTTTAAAAACTACCCTCCAGATCACTGATTTAATATCGGTATAGTAAGGAATAAAACTTTCTTGTTCGCAACAATACAAACGTACAATGTAAAATTACAATAACTTGTGGATTTAGGATCATAATTTTTTTTATAGTCAAGCAGCAGCAATACAGATGTTAAGTCTACTACACGTCGGCCTTTTGAACTTATTTCGAAATAATGACCAAACGGTAAGAAAAAACAGTACAAAAGTAAATAACATGGCACACGTGGCCTTTGAGGTTACTTTAAAATTATGGTTAAACGACCCTTGTAAAAGCACTTAAAAACGCAATTTACTATAGCAAAATAAAAATAGTATACTCAGATAGCCTCTGAGAAACTATCATATTTTAATACATATTTCCAAATTAATAACGTATCATCATTAAGTACACACTACCTTTTTATTTTTAATGATTTTTTTTATTTTTATGTAAAAGGTACTCACAGTTTTCTTTTAGTTCTCACTCGTCGCCAATGTAATGTCCGCGTATTAACTACGGACTTTAAATACTAGCACGCACTAAGCACTTACTACAAGACAGATGTGTTCCCGTCTACGGTTGTATAACGACTGACTCTCCGCATCGAAGTTACCTTACTTGTTCTCCTGTTTTTCTATAACTACCCACAGACAGTACACTACAATTCTAAAATAGGATTTTGCCTTTATTTAGTTATTTAGCAACCAGTGAAAGTTGCTAACAACAATAATAACAATACTAAACTGATCGAAACAGAATCAACCCACTGTTTTATTCTGAACGCACTGTTATCTGAATTATTCTGTAAAGGCGTGTTGGCATATTTATGGGTTAATCTAGAATCTAGATCACAGTTTAAGGATTAATTTCCTCATTAAATCAGATATCGCAACCACGCCCACCGCGTCGTGACAACTGCCTGCGCGGGCGCATGCAATAGAAAGCGTTATGACAAATGACAAGCCTTGCCACGCATTATCCTTGGATAATCGCACGATTACAGCACGACCCTTGACGTGTGCTAACATGATTTACACTCACAAAGTTTTCCCTAATTCTTGCAGAACTTATAACTTAACTGTTCTTAGAATTTAAAATTGGTAATGAAACATCAATTTTCATTGCTATATTTTTATTGAAATGTTACAATAAAACTTATCATTAGCTTCTTCTAATTACTATACAAGTCTTGCTCGCGTGGAATGGTGCCAAGAATACTGGTTGCATTTCCGCGTTGAACAGCTAGGCTGATACGTTGCGCAAAAAACAAGGCAGCCTTTCTGTCACCAGTTGAGGCTATTAAACGCGGGATACTGCTATATCATAAAATTTCGTCCAGAATGGAATACAATCGAATATATTTTAATTTTATGTAGGTCTAGCAAACAGAGGCTCTTGACGTTATGGAGTTATAATGGAGTTTGTCAATCTCCCTAAAGCAGATAGCGAGTGCTTATATTGGAATGGGAGATTGCGGGTTTGATTTCCGCTACAGGAAACTTTGGAATTTTATTACTATTTCTGTATAATAATTTCTAAACTACAGTCTGGTCTGGTGGGAGGCTTCGGCCGCGGCTAGTTACCGCCCTAACTTTTTCTTATTTCTGTCCAAGTTAGTTCGGTAACATGTTAAGCTACATCCTCGCTTATCATGTCGCAGTAAAGTACTAAGTTGAAGTGTAAACGTTGTCTATATAAATTACTAATAATATAATATATAAATACACACAAATCATAATAAATAGGCAAATGTAAGCTCGGTATAGTGAGCAAGGTATCTATCTAATTGAATGTCTTGATAAAACGATCAAGTACCTACCTACCTAATTGAAATGTATAAAAAATCGATTAACATCGAAGAAGAAATCTCTTTAGCAATTTGGTTCTGATATTGAATTTGTAAAAAAAAACATTTCGATTATAATGTCAATAAAGCTATTTATAGACCTACCTACCTACTTGTCTTAGAACTGATTTTTCAATCTAAGTATATATTTCATAGGTGAGTATGGGTACTTAAAGAGTTTATCAGAATAGCAATAATTGCATATTTATACAAGTAATAATTAATTCTTCGTACCCGCCTACTGTACTGAAAAGTTTAATTAAAACAAAATTAAACTTACAACATGTGTGTTATTATTTTAATTACTGTATCGATTACATGCTATAGCTTTTTTACGCAGTTTCTCGGGAAGTTAACGTAAAGATCCTTATTTTTTTAATTATAATTATACTTAAGCAATAACATACAAATACCTACATTGTACAGTCGCTAAAACAAAGTTCCAAAAAAGTCTTAAACCAATTTTCAAAGTAGGTTATGGTATAAAATATGTTGCTTATTAAACATACAAAAAAATTAACTATTTGTTTCGAATGCATGAGAAAATGCAAAAACATAGTTTGAAAATATTGGAAAGTTTCGTTAAAATATTTCCTTTAATACCTAGATGGTATGTATCTGTTACGTACTGATAGGGCTAGCATTGAAATCATTAGTGACATTCTAAAGTAAATGACTAATGAATTACGTTAGTTAACCTCAAAACCTAGAGCTTTTAGAACCTTGAAGTTCCTGAATCCAGTATCAACTGGAGGTTTGGCATAATTAAAAATACTTCTATCAAGTACCTACGTGACCTGTGTCCAGTTAATTAAGTCCGTTCAAACCAAGGTTCAGCGTGACAGCCTGTCGCTGTCATAATGAGATTGACAATTTAAATAGAACTGTCAATGTGTTTGATTAGTTCAATGTGTTTGCTAATAACGGAAGTAATATTTGAAATACCTGTATTGAATATCTGATAAAAAAAATCATCATGGTTGACAATGACAGGTTCAAGATTGCTGTTGAATTTAAAAGCAAAAAGGATAACAATCGATCAATCAAATTTTTGTTATAATATTCGTTACTTAGTACTAATTTACACAATTATTTTTTAGAAGTTTGGTTTCTTCTTTTCTTTATTAGTTGATAATAATTTAGTATGACGATAATAATATATTTTACATATTTTACACTACATATACCGTCTTCAGTCTTCTACCGTTTAAATTAAGGCATATATCACATATGTACTCTTTATTTACATCAGGGTTATTTTTGTTATGTAGCATATTTTTAAAACCGGGCCTGACCACAAAATTTTCCCGCTGTCGCATGTAAGTTTTCTCTGACAGTGCGTCAGGTTCGCAAAGAGCCGTCAGCGTCAATTCCACGCCGCTCCCGCTTAGCACCACACGACGCACATCCGATTAGGAAACGTTAGCACTTGCGCACGCGACGATACAGCCTCGCTCCACTTGCATACATTAGACCACAATGGTTGACTGCATAATCACTATTTACCTACACTATCTATCCTGTTAGGCTGAGTGCATACTGCATCTTTTTGCAAGCTTTACAGCATTACGTTTGAGTGTAAATTGTTCAAAGTTGTGTTATCGCAGATTCTCTGTGGCAATGTTCTTCTTTTGAATGCTTTGGAACAGTTGATAGTGCAGAAGTGGTGAAGGATATGATGAAAAATTATAGTACGACTATGGGGTGTAACTTATAGGTCTCAATCGATGAACATTCTGCTAACGTCCTCTGAAGAGATTTGAAGTGTCCTTAAAGAAACATACTAGCGCTTTACTGTAGTATAGGTAGTATCATGTCAAAAGTAATGTAACTTACGATTACACGGAATTTTTACGATGGTAGCCTTTGACGAGAATTATGCCTCCTGGAAAACGACGATGAGGTCTAGGGCGGAGCGCGCTTATCTACCCAAAAAAATGCCTTATCCCTTTTTCAGATTTCCGCATATACTTGACCGAGAACATGAAAGCTGGAAGAGTGTTAGCGATTTGTATCAGAATTTAGTAAGATGGAGAAGAGATTGTTTTTATTGGTATAGATTAGGTATTCATAATTGATTTAACAGATTTTTTTTGATCAAATCTAGATACCTACTCAGTCTTTTCATCGCCCTGTGCGAAATAAAGCTTCTTGGGAGGCACATGGTAAAAAGTCATCATAAAAACCCCCGCCTACTTCTAGACTGGTGTGAACTTAGCCTTAGTGTCCATTCATACATTCGTTTGTTTATAGAAGTTTTTGCGAGCGTGTAATTAGTGTGAAGTACCTACAACACATAGTGCGAAGTGTTACAAAACTTAGCGAGCCGAATTTGGATATTGAAAATTAGTACGATAGTAAAACTTTTGATTTCATACTAGAGCCTACATTTTTAAGTAACCTTATATATAACCTTATAGGGTGTAGAGAGCAATTTCCTCTATTTTCCTCATCGAGTTGGATGACCAGAATACATGCCGAAACCCAATGAATTAGATTCCTAACTAACCAATTCATAGGTCCACTGCATATAGGTTCTTTGCATTGCAATTAATATGCGTTTGTAAAAAGTTCCATGGCGTGGACAGAATTAAATATTATATTTTTTACCCGACTGCAAGAAGGGTTATGTTTTTCGCGCGTATCTTGTATGTATGTATGTAAATTTCTTTATGACCACGTATCTTCCAAACGGCTGCATGGATTTTGACGTTAATGGTATCGTTAGATTCGTCTCATTAACCCAAGTGTTCTTAGATAGGTTTTTGAAAATAAAAAACAAAATGGCGGATTTTGGGCCTAAAATTGTCAGTCATTTTTAAAATAATTTTAACCAAACCTATCGAGTAGGGTATCAAAATGAAGGGGAATTACAAGGAGATTACAAAAATATATATAAGTCATATGTTTTGAATTAATTTGGAATTATAAACAGTCGATCAATGCGTTCAAAATGGTAACATTTGTAGTTTTTGATAGCGTTATTCTTGTATTGACCAAGTGTGTGTCGTACTTTATATTGTGCATTTTTACTTGGTATATCATAGCATAAATCGAAAACATAATTTAATATAATCATTAAACAATTATTTTAACATCTGTACTTTCGCTACTCGCCCTAGATGGCGCTGTGTGTACTCTAAGACGCGCTCCACTTTGTCGATCAGATTTAATCTAATGACCCTAACAAGGTAGGCTTTCTAATCTTTAGCATTTTATTTTTGAACGGCGCGGAGTAGACACTGTCTAGATATCGTTGACGAGTAGTTCGAGATTAAAGTGGCACTGGCATCCATCATCGAATTTAATTGATAAAAAAAATTTAATATTAGTTTGAAATATATTTTTTTATTGAATTAATAAAATAATTTATTTATCAAATTTTCAATCAATAATTTACATGTAGTTTTGTTTTCAATCAATAATTTTCCTTAACGAAATATTGAACTTGTCCCTCAAAAAGTTCAAAGTAGCTGTAAAACGTAAGCTCATGGCTAAATCGTATTATAGTATAAGGGATTATTTACAAGAATCAAATCCCTGGGAGTGATAGTGAACTGCTGCTATTTTACTAGCTCAATTAATTTTTAAGAGATTACCTATGTAAAATGGTGAAGATAAATAAAAGAAAACCCGGCTGAGTTTGTTGTGGGCTTCTTCTCAGTGCAGGGCGCGTTGGAACCCTCGTAAACTTAGTTTTAAGTCGAATAATAGTTATCACCATATCGTTTTATATTAAATAATATAAATGACCTTTCATAAGTGCCTGTAAGTTAGGCCTATGTGAAATAAAGCTTTTTTTCTATTTCTATTTGTAATCTCAGTTTTTCCCGAATGATCCGCTTAAAGCGACGTGAGTTAGATACGCCTGAGCCCTAAACGTACACAAACTACACCTATGAAATGTTACAGCTTATATATTTCCGGGATAAAAATCCAGGTTTGCGTTTGACGACACTGTTTACAACTTTTACTTCTTCCAAGTGACTGACTGACTTGAACCGACATAATATAATATATAACCAAATATACCCACTTTACGTCTTTCACATTGTGTAGATAAAAGTGCTTAGGTTTCGCTCGTAAAGTGTGGCAACTAAAAAGCCTGAAATAAAATAAATAATTAAAAAAATCAAAAAACCCGACTGCAAAAATGTCAACTGAAATGCAATAACTTAAAAGACTGAAACGAGGCGGACAACGAAAACAAAGTTATAATAAACTTAAAACGATGCAATTTTTACTTCATTTTAACAAACAACATTATGAGCTGATAGCTTTAGTTAAATTTTCGCATTCAATTTAAAAATATAGAAGGCGGGACCTATTTTTGCAAATTATAAAGAAAATTAATAGGCCCCGCCTGCTTTATTTTTAATTTGAATGCGAAAATTTAACTAAAGCTATCAGCTCATAATGTTGTTTGTTAAAATGAAGTAAAAATTGCATCGTTTTAAGTTTATTATAATTTTGTTTTCGTTGTCCGCCTTGTTTCAGTCTTTTAAGTTATTGCATTTCAGTTGACATTTTTGCAGTCGGGTTTTTTGATTTTTTTAATTATTTATTTTATTGTGACGTATTTTGAATTTGATTTATAATATATATCTGTATTGTATTGTATTTATAACAAAAAGTAAATCAATGAAGTGTTTGTTATAAATACTTTAAATTCTAAATAAAAATATTAGGATTCTGTCCACTTTAAGAGTCCTTGTATTTCAAACCATGCATATTCTAAATCCTAATATACGAGAATATCCTGAAATTAACAGTGATATTCAGTTATTAATTATATATCGTAGGACAAATATTTCCTTTCCAGTACTCTGAATTAATTAATAATTAATAATACATAAGAATTTAATTTTAATCAGTGCTAAAGTTAATTATTATCGATATCATGTGACGGCTTCAAGGATTTCCTACTAGGCTTTGTTATTGAGACCGGGCAGACAGATAATCTGATACGAACAAATCAAATATCGTGACAGATATATTGATAATATCTGGACACGATTTTGAAAGCAATTACTCGGTAATTAAAAACAAAATATTATAATTATGTCAATGTTACCTTCCGGCACAAAGTATTATAATAATGATAAATAGTAAAAAATGTTTCTTGAAAGCGACCATTCCTTTAACAAGATAGTAAGCTTTGTGATTATCATTGAATTGGTCAAAATGACAAACAATAAAAAATAAATAAGGTACAGTACAAATAAACATTAAAAGTCGCGTAATCAAATTCGTAAGATTTTTAAATGTGACATCGTTGTATTTGTTGTGAGCGCGATGGAAATTATAAAATTTGCCTAATTTTGATTGCAGTAATAAATACACGATTAATGACATTTTTACATAACTTTGCTTTATTTATACATTTTTAGTTGATTACTCTTGACCCCGCAAAAAGGCAAAGTCTGGCACTAAAATGTCGCCTAAAAGTGCAAGTCAATTTGTCGTTTCCAACCCCCGGCGACGAGGCGCCACTTTAGGCGCCACCGATGTTGCCATCTTTGAGAAATTGCGTTTCTCGTACATTCATTAGCGTACGTTAGTTATAAATCACATTAGCGACTTTTCGTTTGTGATTCTTTTTCTTGTTGCCCCTCAATGGAAATGATTTTATATTGTAGTAGCTCATATCCACGACCCACGTGTGTTGGATTTAAAAAAATCTCGCGCGATTTTTTAGATTTTTCGGATAAAAATAGTGTAAAATCTATCTCCATTTAACTTTCCACCAAAATTGGATCATTAGGCGTGAAGAGGTAACAAACTCATAACATATATTATCCTACTAACGTCTAACTTTAATCTTTATAACGTTCATCTGTAGTGTCATAAGATTGTTCTTTCTTTCTTATGTCTAGTGTCCTGTTACAGTAATTGCTAAATCCGGTAAGTGTCACAAATAAACAAGATACATAATACATATTATAGACATTCTATAACCATGGAACCAGGGATGTGTCTAGTCAATGAATAATATTGTTAGCTTGCTGAAAAGCTATTTATATTTCCACCGAGAAGTGTTAATAGAGTTTTAAGATTATGTTTTTTGGGAAGTAGGTAAAACTCTTTTTTTTTTTAATTACAATCTAGCCCCAAAGTAAGCTATAGCTTGTGTTATGGGTACTAGACAACTGATAAATATACATACATACTAATATACATAAATATAATATATTGAACTACTCTTTAGGAATATTGTTACTTTTTAAAAGGAATTTGAAAAAGGAAGGGAATTTTAATTCTGTCGGGGATTGGAAAAGATATGTCGAAAAATGTGACTAATTTAGAAAATTTAATATGGAAGAAATATAAAGTTGTAGAAAGTTGCAAGAATCTTTTATTCACAATCCTGGACCAGCAGACGAATAGGAATTTCTATCATTCGGATAAGATGGAGGAGAATTATTGCTCACATAAGTAAGTTAATTTCAACATGTCGCTAGTATGACTGTAACCTAACTCTTTTATTTATAGCTGCTTCTCACGTTGCACATTACCTAATAAAAAAACTCCGTCTGATTTATTTTTGATCTATTACTATTATGTGCGGTTTGAACTTTGAATTTCGGAGTTTTTGCATAAGAATTACATAAAAAATAATCTACTTAATTTAATTACGAATATCTCTTTTCAACAGAATAATAATTTCAAAATCTAAATTGATAGTCTTCGAACAAATCGAATTTTAATTTCTAAATTTGACAGTTGTACATCGATATTGAGCGAATATGAAGGATCTTATTACTATTCAATCATTTTAGAAATCTACCAGCAGTCATCTCATCAGTCATCACACTTACAGAAAGAAAAGCGTACAATTTAAGAAAAAAATTAGAAACTTTTTAAGAAAAAAATAAAACCGTATAAAAACTGAAAAGCAAAAAATAATATAATAAACTTTTTTAACTTTAACAACTAAGTTCTTAAAAGTATGTTACTTAAATATATGTTATGCCAAAAAATCAATGACTTTCACTTTTTAAGGTGATTTAATGATTGTTCATTGATTATTTGCCGCCGACTCAACAACTTATTAATGCTTATATTATATTTTTTAAAGTTTTTTTGAAATATATATGGGATGATTTTTGGGGTTATACCTTTCCTAATAAAAAAAGAATTATCAAAATCGAACAACTCTGTAATAAGCTATGCGTGGTCATACCTACATAAAAAAATATACGCGTCGATTTGACAACTTCCTCCGTTTTATTTGTCGTTTAGAAATATATATTACTAGCTGACACGGCAAACGTTATTTTGCCATTAGAAATATAAATAATTGGTCAAGTGCGAGTCGAGCTCGCGCACTGAGGGTTCCGTACTATCAAGACTCATTCTCAATAGTACGTATAAAGTAAACTAAACACCCCTGCCCATAGAATTTAAAAACCGGACAAGTGCGAGTCGGACGTGCAACGCCATCTGTCGTCATCATAGTTAAACAAAATATTAGACTTGTTGAATATCAATTCAACACGTATTAAAAAAAAACTACTCACTAGATCTCGATCAAACCAATTTTCGGTGGAAGTTTGCATGGTAATGTAAATCATATATTTTTTTTAGTTTTATCATACTCTTATTTTAGAAGTTACAGGGGGGGACACACATTTTACCACTTTGGAAGTGTCTCTCGCGCAAGCTATTCATTTTAGAAAAAAATGATATTAGAAACCTTAGTTTCATTTTTGAAGACCTATCCATAGATCCCCCACACATATTATGGGTTTGATGAAAAAAAAATTTTTGAGTTTCAGTTCTAAGTATGGGGCACCCCCAAAATTTATTACTTTTTTTTAAATTTTGTGTGAAAACCTTAATGCGGTTCACAGAATACATCTACTTACCAAGTTTCAACAGTATAGCTCTTATAGTTTCGGAAAAAAGTGGCTGTGACATACGGACGGACAGACGGACAGACGGACAGACAGACATGACGAATTTATAAGGGTTCCGTTTTTTGCCATTCGGCTACGGAACCCTAAAAAGAGCTTACGAACATACACAGAAAATTTCATAACAATCGGTCGAGCAGTTTTGGAGGAGTTTGGTTACAAACACGAGACACGAGAATTTTATATATTAGAGATTTTTCTCAATGTGATTAGGTATAGTGCCTGAAGTGACATTTAAAAATTGCAGTTTGAGCAACAAAGTAAACATCATTATCGCCATCTTAACATTCTGTGCTCACGTAATAATGTGTTCAATCATCGTTGAGTAAGTGTGTGGTAAGAAACAGTAGCCGTAGCCTAACTATGCTTGTTAGGGTTCCGTACTCAAAGGGGAAAAAACGGGACATACCCTCGTTTATATATAAGTTTTCTTGGGACACTTTTTTCGTGAATTTTGTATTACTTTTGTATACACTCGGGGTCCTTAGATAGTAAGTTAATGACACTATGCTAACTTCTTGAGTGTAAAAAAATCGCACTAGGTATTTAACTAAAATTCTAAAGGCACAAGTGTGTGTGTGTGTGTGTGTGTATGTGTGTGTCTGTTTGTTACTCCTTCATGCTGAAGCAATCGAATCAGTATCAGAGTTTGAATAAAGATCCTTTAAAAGATTATTATACCCCTCATTATTTTATTATTACAATTAACACAGGCTATTTATCATCCTTGAAAAATCTAATTCGGAGTTTCGAAAATCCCACGAGATTTTCGAGAATCCAAAATTCATGTGGATGAAGACAAAGGCAACAACTAGGATGTGCGTGTGTTGGCATTATTTCATGTTGATAAATAGGGCCCCACAGAGCTAACAGCCTCAGTCGAGACTCGAGAGAGGCAGTCTTAAATTTGCATAGACTAGTCCGAGCTTTTACATACGAGTCAAAAAATAACCGTCTTCTTTAGAAATTTGTTCGTAAATAAATAGTTATTAAGTAGGTATATTATGATCTTACACAATGCAATGAAGCCCGAAAGTAATCGATAACTTGTGTTATGTGTACCTACCTACTAGAAAACTGATACATTTTCAAAATATACATAAACGTTTATAAAATATAAAAAAAGTATCCAGACACCTGCAAACATTTATGCTCATCACAAGCTCAAGTGGTTACCTATTCGCCTTCGCCGGAATCTACATATTGTCTCTCTTCTGTACTGTGTATTGTTTCATCCCTCTGCTCCTAGTTACTTGAAAGAAAAATTTAAATTTCTTGGCCACGATAGGACAAGTATGGTTTTACGTTCAGCTGGGAAGCTCATACTTACAATGCCTCCACATCGGACCAAATATTTTGAAACTTCTTTCACGGTCAGGGCCATTTGCTTGTGGAATGAGCTTCCCTCTTATATCCATCGCGCGAAGACTCTGGACAAGTTTAAGGCTGACGTCAGGAATCATTACCTATCACTATGTAGGTAATAATCGATAGCGACATTAATTATTTTTATTCTCTCTTTTTATTATTGTAAGTATGTTTACGTGTATTATATCAGGTTACTTACGTGTACGTTTATTGTTATATAATATAAACATATATATTATTTATGTTACTACTATTTTACTATGTTTAGTCTATGTAGTTATTAGCATGTAAGTTTATTGTAACTTGCACCACCACCCACTTTCCTACTTCCTAATTAATCGGTGTCTGAGGTTGTCTGGAAGAGATCGCTACTTTAGCGATAAGTCCGCCTCATTGTTACCTGTATCTTCTTTTTATTTCTACTTTAATTTTTGTTAATTGTTTCTTGGGTGCACAATAAAAGTATATACATACATACATAAACATTTTCCAGTTGTGGGAATCTAACCCACGAAACGCAGAAAGGACCACTACCTGCACCAATCACTCTTCCGATGAAGAAAAACACTTCTTCACAACTTCCGTTCTAGAATATGGTTTAATCCTCAATGAGGAAATGTCAAAAATACTATGATAAATAAAGCTGAAGCCGCATTCTCCGAAGCGCAGACCTTCAGCAGACAATAGGTCGCGGTGCAAGGGCGGGTGCTACGTACCGGGTCACGACTTTAAGCACGGTCAAGAACGCGGCTATGTTTAACTGTTTAAACATGCAAACGACTTTAACACGAAATTCGGGCGTTTAAAGCGCAGATAACAGTAACTTCAAAGCGTTATAAACAAGTGTTAGAATCTTGTACTGGAAACATGTGGCTTCTGTAATTTATACAATACGAAATACTTTGCTATTGCATGTTTTTTTTATTCTATACAAGTTAGTACTTGACTGCGTTCTGACCTGATGGTAAGTGATGATGCAGCCTAAGAGCGTTTCCACATTATCCGATCCGATATCGGTATCGGACGCCGATACGATATCGGGGTAAGTAAAATGTATGAAATATGTACCTGCCTTTCACATTGTCCGTTCCGATATCGGATATCGGAGCCGACACCGATATGCTGGCGGCACCATCGGACGCCCGTGAGCCGTCGGGCGATAATGTTTTATACGTGTATCTAAATTGTCTCTGTGTGCGTAGAGCCCGATGCGCGGCGGCCATTTTGAGCTTGTTTACTAATTTGGTTGTCATCATGGCGTCGTCATCATTTAAATACGATATAATTACATTCATCATACTCATACGAAAGTAAATAAAAAACTTTGTAGGTGCGTTTTGTAGCTTGCTAAAAAGAGTATAAAATGCTCCCTCTGAATATCTAGCTTCCACAATGGGATGTATCCAATACTGTCTGTGGACATGATCTTTTTTTGCGTCTCAAATATAATAGATACAGCAAATTAATTTTCTATTATAGTCTGCCATGATTATAGATGCGAAGCCGGTTATTAACGATTTTAACCAAGCGGTTAAAAATGCATTTTTCGTTATTAACGGTTAATTAACTGCATTTAATGCTTATTACGGTTAAATACCACCGCTAGATGCCGCTAGCGGCTTGAAATGTGTATCGCGAGTTGCGCGATGATGCCAGCTTCAACTGGCGGAAAAGAGGTTGGGCGGCGGGGGACGAAGTGGCGCTTGCTGCCCGGCCGACATACGGCGGGCGATCGCGGATATAGTTGTAAAAAACCCGTTAGCTACCGTTAATTAACCAAATTTATGGTTAGCTACCTATAAAATGCAGTTATTAACGGTAAATTATCCGACTACGACAACGAAAAAGGGTAATAATCTTTTTTTTTATTGTGTAGTAAACTCCTAGGTGAAGTGATAAATTGTTATCCGAAGGGTAAAGATTTCATTTAAGATTTTATAAATCATACATATTTGAGTAAATTAACGTAAACGTAAATAATTTACGTAAATAAAATATACACACAAGGTACTAATTAAAGTAATTTACCTAAAATGTACATAATTTGAACAAACGAGACGTTGCCGCTTCAATTGAACGGAGTGGCAACGTCGCCGTTTGGTAGCGGCGCGTTCATGTATTCTCTTTGGCGGCGCCGTTTTCCGAATTATCTGATCAAATTCAAGACAGCACCGATATTAGTGATACTGAATGCGAGTTTACCGAATGCGATCCTCTCTCGTAATATACCTAAGTTTTTAAAAATAATAATTAAAAAATCAATGTTTTGTTCTAATCATTTTAATAATAAACAATATTAATCAACATATAGTACATTTTTTATTTACTTCACTTTACTTTATTTATTTATCTATCAGGAACTTTTTAATCCCAATATTTTAATAATTATTATTTTTATTTAATAATGTTTTTGATACTTTCTTTTAAAAACTTCTATAATTTTTTGCATCAAATCAAATCGTTCAAAAAACACACGTCGGCTGCCTTACTCGCTCCTTCCCGCTATAGTACTGGCCAAAGAGTATATAATCACTACGTTTTGTACTGGCCGCGATCGCCCGCCGTATGTCGGCCGGGCAGCAAGCGCCACTTCGTCCCCCGCCGCCCAACCTCTTTTCCGCCAGTTGAAGCTGGCATCATCGCGCAACTCGCGATACACATTTCAAGCCGCTAGCGGCATCTAGCGGTGGTATTTAACCGTAATAAGCATTAAATGCAGTTAATTAACCGTTAATAACGAAAAATGCATTTTTAACCGCTTGGTTAAAATCGTTAATAACCGGCTTCGCATCTATAATCGCGGCCAGTACAAAACGTAGTGATTATATACTCTTTGGCCAGTACTATAGCGGGAAGGAGCGAGTAAGGCAGCCGACGTGTGTTTTTTGAACGATTTGATTTGATGCAAAAAATTATAGAAGTTTTTAAAAGAAAGTATCAAAAACATTATTAAATAAAAATAATAATTATTAAAATATTGGGATTAAAAAGTTCCTGATAGATAAATAAATAAAGTAAAGTGAAGTAAATAAAAAATGTACTATATGTTGATTAATATTGTTTATTATTAAAATGATTAGAACAAAACATTGATTTTTTAATTATTATTTTTAAAAACTTAGGTATATTACGAGAGAGGATCGCATTCGGTAAACTCGCATTCAGTATCACTAATATCGGTGCTGTCTTGAATTTGATCAGATAATTCGGAAAACGGCGCCGCCAAAGAGAATACATGAACGCGCCGCTACCAAACGGCGACGTTGCCACTCCGTTCAATTGAAGCGGCAACGTCTCGTTTGTTCAAATTATGTACATTTTAGGTAAATTACTTTAATTAGTACCTTGTGTGTATATTTTATTTACGTAAATTATTTACGTTTACGTTAATTTACTCAAATATGTATGATTTATAAAATCTTAAATGAAATCTTTACCCTTCGGATAACAATTTATCACTTCACCTAGGAGTTTACTACACAATAAAAAAAAAGATTATTACCCTTTTTCGTTGTCGTAGTCGGATAATTTACCGTTAATAACTGCATTTTATAGGTAGCTAACCATAAATTTGGTTAATTAACGGTAGCTAACGGGTTTTTTACAACTATAGCCATGATGACCTGCCCGCACTAAGATATCGAGCAAATGGCCGTATCGGAACGATTTTGTCGGAAATATGTGAAAATACCACATGGTGTCGCCTATCGGATGTCGGCTATCGTCGTCCGACACCGATAACGGATCGGATAATCTGAAAACGCTCTAAGATGTTATCGTACTAACTTGTAGGGGTAAGTAAATTTACCCCAACGGTTTCTACAAGCATCGCACCGGAGCGTTAAATCCCTTGGCGATGCGTCTTTGCTGGTAGGGTGGTAACTAGCCACGGACAAAGCCTCCCACCAGACCAGACCTGAGACAATTTAGAAATTATAAAATTCCAAAGTCGCCCGTGGCAGGAATGGAACCCGCGACCTCCCACTCGAATCCGAGCGCGCCACCTCTGCGCCAGGAAAGTCGTCAAATGGCTTTAAACTAACTTTGTACATACATTATCATCGCAAAATGGATTGTAAGTCAGAAATACAACAGTAAGTGAAGCAGTACTTCAATAAAGTGTACTCTTAAACAACAGATTTTGAATACAAAGAATTGCACCTACACTTTTTTGCTAAGGCTGATTATTATGACTCTTCGGTCCAAATTTATGGTGACTAAAACAACCTTCAATCAAATCAAAAACTAAAGCCAAGTTCATGGTCAACATTCAACACATACCAACCAGATGTTATCATGTTCGTATATTAACATATTTACTGCCAATCACAGCGGTGCTCAGAAACAATTCGTATTATCATTAGGTAATTAATCGCTTGGCAACAGCATATCGTCTTTTAATCGTGTCCAGTGAATACCGCGTCTTGTTGATTTTAAATAAAGAAATGAATATAATATACGGGACATTTTACACATCGCAATCTAGCCCCGAAGTAAGTGATAGCTTGTGTTATGGATAACTGATAAATACATACTAAATACATACATAAATATAACATATTGAAAAACACCCAGACACTGGAAAAATTCATACTCATCACACAAACATTTACCAGTAGTGGGAATCGAACCCACGACATCCGACGCAGACGACAGATTCGCTACCGCTACGCCATTCGGTCGTCATTCGGCTCTATATGACTTATCTATTCATATTCTAGTCTATTCCAAGTGTGGCAAACTGAATTTCCTAAAGCCCTTATTGTTCAAGCTGGACTTTAACATTAAGGGCGTGTTAGCGGGCCAGACTTAAATTGAAATACTAAAACACGTATTTCATTGTTAAAATTGTATCTTTATTTAGTGAGATATAAACAGAGATTCTTACATTTAAAGTAAGTGAAGAGAGTACCTACATTATTTTAGGCTAGAAGAACCGGACACCTGAGTTCACTTGTTTTTGATAAGCTCATTGATGTCGGGTGTCATTCGTGGTACCTAGTTATTTTCAGAATCGATTGTAGATATCATATCATCAGTTGCGGGAGGGTCAAATTGAAATGGCCTGAGGGCCGGACGTGGCCTGCGGGCCACTTCCTGCGGCATCTTTGACATGCGTGGTCTATTCCATCTCTATAAGCTTGCTTTTGATACGCTTGTGGAACGAAATTCCGCAAATTAATGGCAATGACATATTCGATCGCTAAATAGGTCACTAATTCCCTTCCGCGGACAATTGTTATCATACATTTTTTAATATCATTCCATAAGCGTATACAAAAGCAATCTTAAAAATGGGAGGAGGCAAATTAAGTAAATCAGTCTATATGGCTGATATATTTTATGGGTGGTTAAGGTGTAAGATAGAATCAACAAAACCATAAATCCAATAATTTAGATTCAGTTTCCAAATTCGTTGTTAGTAAGTATCATGTTTTATTGGGTTTAGGAATGGTCTGTAAGGTTACTGACCTCGCTCGAACTTTACTAACAACGAAGTTAGTTAACTAGTACGAAATCTGAAAGGAATTAATGTAACCGAATGCACTATAAACATTTGGCATTTGAATTAGTCACCTGAATGTCTAGATTTGCATGCTGGTTTTGTATAGATTTAGACATATTTGCGATCGTCGCAGAAACCAGGCGGTAGTTCAAATTAAACGAAATTAGATTCGAGAATAATATTGTGCCTAAGATTGAACCTCGCCGTCACTGGACGGTAGACTCAGTTAGTGGACGTCCACAGCAGGACGTAGGTCCCCTGTAGAACCCATTGCAGTATTGCCCTGTGGATCTAAGAGGTTCTCTATAATTATATTATTAGGATTGTCTTCTCTATAGGTCGTCATCGTCGTCGTTTCAGCGATGGACGTCCACTGTTGGACATAGGCCTCCTGAAATGACCGCCATACACCGCGGTAGCGTCGCCTGGGACCAAAGACTCCCCGCAACCCTCTTTATGTCGTCCGTCCACCTGGTGGAGGTCTGCCGACACTGCGCTTCCCTGTGCGTGGCCGCCATTCCAGCACCTTGGGTCCCCAACGTCCATCGGTCCTACGAGCTATAGGTATTCTTTGCCAATATTGATATTCTACCGTTCATGGTTAGTCATGTAGGTATAATAGCGTTTCTCTCTATTATAAATAGAGAGAGAAATACCTAGAATGAATAAATACCTAGGTTAAATGGCTTTAAAAACCAAAACAAAATGTATGAGCTAGGGGTATATTGATTTGTTAGGTTGATCAAGTGACATGTTCTATTTTGCAACGCATTAGTGATTGTAGAAAGAGAATTGATATACATACATGGGTAATGGGTATTGGCTAGAAACATTGATCATTACTAAGGATAGGCCTGTTCGAACGTTTTGCCAAAGCCTTTTTCATACAAGGAAATTTAGCGCCATCTATCAAACATCCTGCGAAATACTTGTTTTTTTTTATGTAATATTTCTTGATGTTACTTACCGATGATACGTTATCCCATGCTTCTTTTTAAATTTCTTGGTGTAATTTTTGCAGTCTTTTATCGCACAATTAGGCATTTTTATCTTTTAGAGTTAAATTTTCCACTATTCTCTCGCTACTAAGCGTACTTACTAAAATGGCGGGAACCGTCTCCATGGAAACGTGCGTGCGGAGCGTCGTGAGCTGAGGCGGGGACCGCGGCATAGACAATAGTGCGCGTACAATGGGGACATTTCCCCATTGAACTGGCGACATTTTTTCGCGCGGTTCGCCCTGTCTCTATATAGAGGTCAATGGCTAGAAACCAAAATATTGTAGCTAGTAGGTACGCTACTTTATTTTGGGAAATAAAAATCAAGGCTAAAGTTCGCTTCTAAAATAGACAATCGAACTTTTTCATACACATGCTACATTCAAAAATGCAAACAGGCACAATACAGAACAATAACTTTACTCACAAGGACTTCGCAAACATTTGTCAATAGCTTCAATAACCGTAACCAATTTAAACGCTAACACCAAATGTGACACAAATATTTGGGACAACACATTAGAAGACTAATTTCCGCGTGAATCTGTGAGCGCAGTGATTGATTGTTACGTAAAGCCTGCGCGAGCGCAACGGAAAGTATCGCGACGGAACGGAGTACATATGCGATTGATAAAGATGATATTTGAACATCGATTAGTTAGATAGAAACGGTAAGTCTGCCAATTTCAGATGGTTCCCACTACAGTGCATTTAAACCGAAACCAAATTCTATGAATTTACCTATATAAATCGTTTCCAAAGATCGAAATTGATGAACAAGCGAGTAAGTAAACAATTTAAATTTATAGCCCAACGAGTCCATTTGATATTGATATTTATTGTATTTGAGTCATGGGGCGACAGTTTCACGGATCTGAGTGAATTCGATACGGTCAGTCACAGCCAATGTTCCGAGGCTATTTTCATTCCTATTGAATCTGAAATAGGTAGGTACAACGGTGATTAGATTTATAGATAAGTACCTACTACTATTTAATTTAAGTACCTGAAAAAACGTTTGACAGTTCATTGATACTATTTTTGAGGTTCGATTATTCAAGTTGAATTATTTATATTTATCCTTGGAGTCAATTGTCGTTTCTTTTGAATTTAGTATAAAATTAACTAAAGTTATTGCGCATGGTTCCTTTATTTTCTATAAGTAGGAAAGGTTTTTGTTGTTGGTTTTAATTTAGATTTCTTTTTTTGCAAATAGGTACTCTTAAATTTAAGAGACAAAGAAATGTCAAGGTACCATTTCTTGTAGATGAGGCAGTATAATATATGTATCTATTTATTCCTCAATAATTTAACCACAGTCAATTTGATCAGTAAATGAGGCACAAAGTAAATAAGTAAGTTTTAACAAAAGCTTAGAGAGAGTTAAGTAAATGAGTTTTTAAAGTAGTAAAACTCATTTTCATAAACCCATAGGTACAATGTGAAGTTGGTCTAATATTTGCGAAAAATAAAATAAAATTTGAATTTCGTGGGCTGGTAGGGCTGAAACACCTTAAAACATGTAGATGCAATAAACGTTATGTTCGCAAATTCATTGATATAAGCCTACAATGTATTATTACCGAAATACTAAATGAAATTTGAAATTTCGCGCCAGTATGTTACCCATCCACCTCAATAAATCTGTCATTTATGTACATAATAAAGGTGTAGGTGTGCCGTAACACAAAACTTGCACTCTTTCTAACGACTCATCCGCGTGACACGAATTGCGTCGGCGCATGTGTCAAGTGCGCGTGACGCAACGGTTGCTGTTTGTGTACTGGGAGGAGGTGTCTAAACAGGGGGGCTATTCACGTAACGTTTTCATACATTGAGTGATATGAATCAAAAAAAATAAATTGGTTGTCTGTAAAGTCGGTTTACGGACGATAGATTTACGGGATAACGTCATAATCTTTATTTTATGTTTGTATGATTACGATTATGATTTTTTTTTAAATAAAAAAAATAATAATATATAAAATCATAATCATAATCTTAATCATTATTTTATGTAATTTTTATCGTGCCTCTATATCGCTTGGCGTTACGCGGAACGGTACTATTTTTCATGAGTGCTGCTGGTGTTCATCAATTTATTAAACGTTATCACGTCAAAAATTAACACTGAAAAATAATCTATTCGTTTATAGTGTAAAATTGAATGTATTTCAACATTGGAAATACAATCCTTCAAACATATCGCGCAAAGTAAATTTAATTTCACGATTCTCAACCATGTTGCGTTTTGGCAGACTGGTTAAGATTCTGTAAAGAAGTTAAGAACTGGATTCGCAAATTGACGAAATTACATCTTTTTCACCATTTCAGCTTTCCAAAAGGACCTCCCCTAAATTCGCCGCAAGCTTTTTCCAGATTTTCTCGCAACACTGTTGCTATATAACCTGTCGTTATTTTAACTTCACGTCTTTCGACATAATATAAAGCTCGATTAAATGGCTTAAACTTACCATTAAAAATGTCCGTAAATGGAGTGTGAACCTCTTGAACTTCACCGCCATAGTGGAAACTTAAAGTTAATCTGCAAAAGAAAATGACATTTGTCGAATTATCATAAACATAATTTGTTAAAGATAATAAAGAGCAAGTACACGAGTTTCTTGCCCGTTCTTCTCGGTGCAAAATAGGTTTTCGAACATAGCGGTAGAGCTTGATATTTGATAAGTGCCCGTGTGAAAGAATACATATTTTGATTTTATTTTAATCCAGTGACGTTTGAGTTATTCACGACTTCATTAACGTGGACCGCGTTTTATGAATTCAGTGGAAACTGCCTTAAATGAAAATTTAGATATATAAGTTAAATTATAAACTTCAGATAATAGAAAATAACAGATATCTTTTATTCCTTTATGTTCTATAATTTCTCTAATCTAACAAAGCAGAAGCCAGAGCCATGTCATAAATGAAGTACCTACCTACCACTTAGATTTTTGAATTTGTGTCGAACTCAAATGATTTACTTATTTCATATAGGCCTTACTTGTTGGCTCTTATGAATATAGTCAGTAAAATATAAATATGCGTATTATATTGGTGACTATACTATTTTACGACTTAAAAACCAAGTTTACCAGGGCTCAGACGCGATCTGAACTGAGAAGAAGCCCACAACAAACTCAGCCGGCAAAACAAAGTCTGCCGAGTCAGCTAGTTCTATGTTATTTTGGTCATCATGTTACAAAACCCTAGTGACCCTGTAAGGGACAGCTGAGTTATTCGACAATCTGCCATAGACACTCGCAGCACGTGCTCTTACGTAAACTTGAGGTATCTTTAGGTTGTGGCCGATTACAGTTACAGGTACCATCAACAATGTTTATTGCTTTGGTTTTATGACATCTGTACTGTATGTAATTTTATTGAATTTTTCATTGCTGTCTCATGAAACAAATAAAACATTTTATAGCAAGCTTTCAATGAATTATCAAGTTAATATCACTCAGTCAGTGGCATAATACTACAGAGTGATAGAGTGATTACGCAAGTGAATCCCGTACTCCCGCCAAAGAAGTCCGTCGTGGCCAACCACAGGTTTTAGTGGGAGCAAGCCCCACATAACCCCTCCGTTTCTCCTGACGAAGGGGCACGCATTAGGCGTTTCCTGTCATAAAAAACCGGCCAAGTGCGAGTCGGACTCGCGCACCGAGGGTTCCGTACTCAAGAAGTACTGAAGCAAAATAAGCTTAGGTAGTTATAGCTAGGTACTTTTAAGATTCGTTCGTACTAATGTAGATGTAACACGACCAAAACTGTAACGACCAAAGATGTAAAACGGTAATTATTAATTTGTTATTGAACCGCAAAACTAACTTTGTTTGTAGAGGTTTATTGTTAATATCAATAAAACTATGCTAGTTAGAGCATTGGCTATAGTTTTCCTGTAAAATATACGTAAATTCCTATTGACCATAATTATTTGAGATTTTTCGATTGGTAAACTCCGGAGATAACGGTATTTTTTTAGACATTTTCCCCGATAAATCAAAAACTATCATGACTAAAAATAATTAAAAATTGGTTTTAGAATGTACAAAGTAAACCCTTTCATATGATACTCCACACAGTACAGTTATCTCACTTTTAAATTTCAACCCTCCGATTTTCCCCCCTTTTTAAATAAGAACAAAAATAATTTCCATTTTTTTTTATTCCAGTGTCATTGGGCCACTAATATATACAACTATTCCAAATTTCATATCGATAGCTCCGGTAGTTACTGAAATAATCGAGTGTGACGGACAGACAGACAGACAGACGGACAGACAGACAGACAGACAGACGGAGAAAGTCGCACCATAAGGGTTCCATTTTACCATTTTGGTACGGAACCCTAAAAAGGGGTGCTGAAGAAAATATGAGGTAGGATAATTAACAAAGTAAATGTGATGTGGACAGGTCTATATTCTGCCTTTAATATGAAATATTCAATCACAAATAACACTTAATGCGTGATGGATGGATTTTGCATCTCAGATAAAGTAGGCATTGAACAAATCACAATTTGTGAGTCGATGGAAAAATGCTTTCGCATAATAATAATAACAAGAAATAAGCGTTTTAACTACAACTTGTCTTGAGATTGATAATAATGTTAGGGTTCTCTTATAAAATTAATAAAGCTGCTATTATAAACGCATTTCGCGAAATACGTTCAGTATTCAGTTGAAGGAGAGGAAACAACGAGCTAAGCTCCTATATCTATATAGATTAGAATGAAAACTCGTATTGTGATTATGCGTAGCGTCCATATCGCACGTACATTACGAACGATACGAGTATGAACTAAACTATGACCCAATATGTGTCCTATACGAAAATCGAATTAGCTTTTACATTCGTAAACCTAACAAGCTGCGTGCTTTCAATATTTCAAAATTGTTAATTTCTTCATTAGTACTTATTCAACGAATTTGTAAACATTCTATGTAAATAAAAGTTCGTGTTGCATTAATCATATATTTATCATTTTCACAATTTTGTTCAAGTTGCGTTTACGGGAAAAGTTGAGACAGTTGTTAAAATATGGTGGGTAGATTTCCTGTTACCTGTCTATAACTTTCATTTGTATTAATTAACGCTTTTATTTCATGAACATATGGTTCATTTTTTTTTTATTCTATACAAGTTAGTATTGTTACGTGCTGGGTTCGACAATTTGGAATAAAACACCTGCTGATCCTTGATGAGACTTTATTCGGTACTTCCAGTATCCAATATCCCTGGTCTTCCTCGTAGTTCGCTTCCTCTTCGCTCTTGATCGCTTGCTTCGCTTGTTCACCTTTCTCGTCCCTCAGTCAGACTGACTGCGTCGCGCGCTGCTCGCTTTTTATATACAGCTGAACGAGTCTCGAACATTCCACCCTCATTATTTATTGGAAGGGTCGATCGTTCGAGAAGTCGTAACTCCCAGAAATCCATTGTTTATAGAAAGGTCACTGACCCCTCAAGTTGTTTACAACTTACGAGTGATATTTCGGCAGTGCGATAATGAACCTTATGGCGCTTATCATAGGGTTCATTTGTAACACTGCCCTCCTCTTAGCGATGCTCGTCCCGAGTATCACTGTTGCTCCCGTGATGTCTCGCCAGGCGATCGATGTGTACCACCTTAAATGTACCTCTGGGTTGACGTTGAATCCTGTACGTGACATCTAGGGCATCGAAACTCGGTTCAATTTCAAAAACCCGGGTTTTCGGGTCTAAGAGTAATCAAAACCCGGGTAGACCGGTTTTTTCGAGCTTTTCGATCTTTTTATTGTAATTTTTTTAAATACACTAATTGGCGTTTATATGTCGATTCTTTTCAATCTTTACATTGTTCTTTCTGAAAATGGCCGGTGGAGATGATAATGCCATACTCGCAATTTTACTCTCTACCTGTTATCACACTCACACTAATATTAATATTATAAAAGCGAAAGTTTGTGTGCCGCAACTACTGAACCGATTTGGCTGAAATTTGGAACATAGATAGCTTATAACCCAGATTAAAACATAGGCTACTTTTTATCACGGAAAAATCCATAGTTTCCATGGGATATTTAAAAAACCCTAATTTTCAACAGTAATCGATAGCTACAGCTATAGGTAGATTACTATGACAATCTTTTCAAGAAGAAGTAGGTGTAAGTAAAGGTCATTGAAAAGGAAATTAATTTTTTTCTCGGGATCAGTAAAAAATCAAATCTAACGCGGGCGGAGCCGCGGGCAAAAGCTAGTCTCTTATAAACTTACCAAATTGCGTAAAAAAACTGTTTATTTGTTAAAATTGAATTTTCTTTGTTGTGTTTATTTGAATTTGAAAATTGAATTTAAAAAAATTGAATTTTCTTTCAATTTTAACAAATAAATCGGTGAGAGAATATGAATCTGCATTGGTACAAATTTTAATAAAACTTGAAACAAAAATTTATCTAATATATAAGAATCTCAATTACAGTATGTATATTTTTATAATTGAATTGCAATCATAAATATAAAATTAACTTTATTCTTAAAGTTTAAATTGATTCTTCATACGAATCTCATTTTCCTTCGGATACATAGCTAAAATTTTCGAACTACTTCACTTGTGTCCATCTCTTCATTAATAACACCTTCGTCTTTAAAATAAGCATTCAGGCCCATATCACCTACTTTAGTCGACAAAGACACCATTTTATCAGGCCTTATTGACTTCCCACCTTTGAATAAATTAAAAAAATCATCTCCAGTAGGTAGGTGTTTTATAATCTACGCTATCTTTATTATTATCTGTATCATTGCAATCGGTACTAAGTAAAAAAGTTTGCGACTGAGAGTTTAAAAACGCATCTCCTTGTATATGGATTGTCTCCAAATCCTCCTCTTATTATCGAGATCTTTATAAGTTTTATTCAAAGAAACGACAGAATTGAATGATTCGCTCTTAGAAAGTACTGTGTTTTTAACCTCTTGGGACGTTTTTGCGTGTTCTTGTTGAAACAAATTATCTTTTTCATCGTTCTATACATTTAGGGAATCCAATAAAAGGCCGTTTAGGCAGAGTTTTGTATTGGATTCAGCCTTATTTCTTTTTTCAAGTTTCATCTATAATGTTGGCAGGATTGGATTGTTCTATTTTTAAATCGTCTATTCCATAGAACATTCTTGCATGTTATAATTATTTTTTTCTTTTGAATCATAATGTATGGGATAACACCCAGACCCGAGACAACAACAAATATATTAAAAAACCCGAAAAACCCGAGTTTTAAAAATCAAACCCGGGTTTTTTTGTAATCCTCAAAACCGGGAAAACCCGGGTTTTTTCGGTCCGGGTAAACCCGGGCTCGATGCCCTAGTGACATCATTCATACGGGTGACCACTTTGTATGGACCCTCCCATCTGGTTTGCAATTTTGGAGACTTCCCTTTCCGACGAGTCGGATTATGCAGCCATACTAAGGCGCCTTCTTCGAATCCGCTCGTGTTCGATTTCCGGTCGTACCTGGTTTTCATGTTCTCGCTCGATTGCAATCCGTTTTCCCGAACTGAGGCATGTATCTCCCGCATTTTCTCCTTCAGGTTGGCAACGTAATCCTGAATGGTGCAAGGTTCGTCCGGTGATCCTCCCGTCAATAAGTCTATTGGCAACCGGAGTTCCCTGCCATAGTTGACAAACGCCGGAGTTGCCTTAATGCTCTCATGCTCTGCTGTCCTGTAGGCGAGGAGGAACAGTGGGATGTACTTGTCCCAGTCTCTCTGATGGGTGTCCACCAGTTTAGCCAAATGTCTTTCAAGAGTCTGGTTAAACCTTTCCACCATTCCATCCGACTGCGGGTGGTATGCAGTTGTGCGCGTTTTATGCAGACCTAAAGTTCTGCATACTTCCTGAAACACTTGTGACTCAAAGTTCCTCCCTTGATCGGAGTGGATCTCCAGCGGTACACCAAAACGACATATGACCTCCTCGACTAGCTTAGTTGCAACGGTTGTAGCTTCCTGGTTAGGTATGGCAAACACTTCTGGCCACTTAGTGAAGTAGTCCATAACAACCATGAAGTATTTGTTCCCCGATTCCGTCACAGGAAATGGCCCCGCTACATCCACAGCTATACGCTCCCAAGGTGCACCAACGTTGTACAGTTGCAGGTTACCCCTACTCCTTGTCTGTGGTCCCTTCACAGCAGCGCAAGTGGTACATTTACGGCACCAAGCCTGCACATCTTCCCGACAATGAAGCCAGTAGAACCTCTCTCGTACCTTCGTTAGTGTTTTCTTGACGCCAAGATGGCCTCCTGAAACACCGTCATGCACTTCACGAAGGACATCGGGTACTTTGGACCTCGGAACAATCATCTGAAGATGGAACTCCCTGCCGTTAGTCTTCTCCCATTTCCGGTAAAGTATTCCATTCTGTAGAATAAGACTGTTCCACTGAGCCCAATACGCCTTAGTGACAACACTCGTAGGTGCAACCTCACTCCATGTTGGTCTAGCGTCCCCCCTTTTCTTCCACACGATGATATGCCGCAGATCATCATCGCCCTCTTGAGCCATCTTCATTGCATCATCCTCCCAGGGTCCTAAGGAACTCGTCCTGGTAAGTTTCAAGGTCACTTCCATGGACTCCTGTTTCATGCAATGTCTGCAGTCTTCCGGGCACGGTCTTCTTGAAAGTGCATCTGCATTTCCGTGAGACTTCCCACTGCGATGTTGAGTCTTGAAGTCATATTCCTGGAGTTGTTCGATCCATCGAGCGACCTGACCTTCAGGATTCTTAAATTGCAGTAGCCATTTCAGTGCTGCATGATCGGTGCGTAGTAAAAACTGTCGACCTATGAGGTATTTGCTGAAGTGCTGTAACGTCTTTACCACGGCCAAAAGCTCTCTTCTTGTCACACAGTAGTTCCGTTCCGGTCTCGATAGTGATTTGCTGAAATACCCAATCACAACTTCTCTATCGCCCTGTTTTTGAGAAAGCACTCCTCCAATCGCCGTATTACTTGCATCTGAATCGACGATAAATTGGCCCTCTGGTTGTGGGTAACCCAAAATTGGTGTTTCACATAAGCATTTCTTCAGATTTTGAAAGGAATTCTCGCAGGCTTCATCCCAACAAAACTGTCGTTTCTCTTCTGTTAGTTTGTGTAATGGTTTGGCGATCTCCGAAAACCCCTTGACAAAACGCCTGTAGTAGGAACACAAGCCCAAAAATGCCCTTACCTCTGTCTTGTCTTTGGGGGTGGGCCATTTTTTAACCGCTTCTACTTTCGTTGGGTCAGTTTGTATGCCCTCACTAGTGATGACATGGCCGAGATAATTCACTTCATTCCTGAATAACTGACACTTCTTCGGGTTCAGTTTTAAGTTTGCTCCATATATTTTTGCGAAGACGCGTTCCAAGTTTCGCAAATGGTCTTCGAAGTCCCGACCCATGACAACGACGTCATCCAGATATACCAAGCAGGCGTCTCCTACTAACCCTGCTAGCACACACTCCATGAGTCGTTCAAAGGTGGCAGGCGCGTTGCACAAACCAAATGGCATGACATTGAACTGCCATAATCCTTTTCCTGTTGAGAACGCTGTCTTCTCCTTGTCTTTTGGATGGATTTCCACCTGCCAGTATCCAGATTTCAGGTCTAGAGTCGAAAACCATTTCATACCACTCAAGGTGTCCAGAGTGTCATCTATTCTGGGTAGCGGATAACTGTCCGTCTTTGTGATGTCATTGAGTCGCCTATAGTCCACACAGAACCGTGTGCTTCCATCTTTCTTCTTTACTAGCACAACAGGCGAACACCATGGACTTGAGGATGGTTCAATGATTTTGTTCCTTTCCATCTCTTGCAGCATATCCTTGACTTCTTTCTCTTTCGCTATCGGTATCCGTCTTGCCCGCTGACGGATGGGTCTCTCGTTGCCGGTATCAATTCTATGCTGCACTAACGACGTTCTTCCCGGGTTTCCTTCCTGACTAGAAAAGATGTCCGCGTAACGTAAAAGAAACTTCTTAGCCTTGATGCTTTGCGAATAAGTCAGGTTACTTTTGCAGTCTTTAAGGAGATCATTGACTGTAGAATCATTCCAGGAACCTGCTTTATCCGAGCTTGGCATTGACGTGCATTTCTTCAGCCACACAACTTCCTCGCACTTCCCGATGATGTCTCCCTTATTAAAGTTGATCTCGTGATCTTTCAGATTCAGAACTCTTACAATAGCTTTATTGCTACCATTGACAAGAGTTCTTGCTGTCATAAATCTCCGAGACACCGACTTCTGGGGGTTGTCCTCAATTAACACGCATCTGTCCCCCTTGGTGGTATTAGTACTTGGCAGCTTTACCAACACATGAGCCTCCGATCGACTAGGAATGATGATTTCCTTAAGACATGTTACCTTTCCATTGGCGCCACCAAGTATGAAGATTTCTTCTCCACCACATTTAAAAACTCCGTCAGCAACATTGATTCTACAGTTGTGTGCCTTCATAAAATCCAAACCCAAGATACAGTCATCCAAAATTTCAGCCACGATGACGTTGTGCGTATAAGATGTCTCCCCTATGTACATCCTCACGGATATTTCACCCAGGACGGGTATCGGCTGGCCGGAGGCTGAAAGAAGTCGACAGTTGATTTGCTTCTTGTTCCCCATTACAGATTTCAGGAGGCCCGGCCGAACTATTGTCCTGGAGGCACCAGTATCTAACGTCATCCTGCAGTCGGTCCCGTTTATGGTGCCAGCTATAACTAAATTATTCCCGTTGCATGCCTGAGAGATCACCGTTGCTGGGGCTTCCTCCGTGCCAGCCAGTACTCGCCCCTTAGTTCTGGCTGTTACTCGTTTCCCTGATTTTTAGGAGAACCTGTATCCCCACTCTTCTTCTTCAGCTCCTCCAAATATTCCTCCACTTTCTTTAATCTAGACATCTGTGACTCTTTCTGTGGGCAATTCAGCTGCAGATGTCCTCGTTCGCCGCATTTATAGCACACAACACCAAGGTTCTTCTTGAATGAGGTCTTGACCTCTTTCACCTCCTCCGATACTTCCCGTAGCTTGTGAACAGGTGTCTGCCGAATGTCGTGTCGCACTGCCTCGACTTCCAAGGCATGCGCCAACGCTTCCTTTAATGAGGCATGATGGCGAAGCCTCACGGCAGCTCTTACCTCCAGGTCTCTGATTCCATCAACAAATGCTTGCACGGTATTTGCAGTTGTCATCTTGTCATCGGCCGATGGATACGCTTTCCGCACGAGCTTTTCGATTTCCAACGCCCATTGCTGGAGCCCTTCTCCTGCTCGTTGAACTCTGTCGCGCAGCTGGGCGCGGAAAACATGCTCCAGATGTCGTTCCCCGTACCTAGATTCGAGTGCATCCAACAGCTCTTTATATCCACAACCCGAACTAGGCAGGGCCTCCAGAACGGTTAGAGCCTGCCCTCTGAGCGCGACAGTGAGGGCAGTCAGGCACTGTTCATCAGTCCATCCGTTGGCAGCAGCGACCGTCTGGAACTGGTGCCGGTATGCGGACCAGGAGGTGCTGCCTTCGTATGGGGGTACCTTCACATGCGGTCCCTGGACTGCACTCACTGCTCCACCTGATGTCCCCCTTGTGGCTTCCAAACGTACAAACTTCTTCTGCAGTTCGGTGAAGCCACACTTCATGTTTTCAACGTCGGTTCCCAGACAAGTGACCCGTTCCTCCATTAGATCCAAATCTTTCCGTATGTTGGCCACCATGCCGCCAACTTCGTTCACTGCAGACAAGACGGTCTGCTGAACCTCTGCAAACTTGCCGTCCTGATTTTCTTGAATCGCCGCAAACTTGCTGTCCTGATTTTCTTGAAGCGCCGCAAACTTGCTGTCCTGAGCTGCAAAATGCAGTTGCATCATCCGTAGCAAACTGGATAAGTCGATGTTGGGCGTGGCTTGTTTAGAAGGCGGGGCATGGTGGGCGGGGCCAGTGGGCGGAGCTCCCGATGAGGTGGGCGTGGCCTCAGGGGGCGTGGCCTGGTGGGCGGGGCCAATGGGCGGAGCCTCAGGGGGTGTGGCCTGGTGGGCGGGGCCAGTGGGCGGAGCTTCCGATGAGGTAGGCGTGGCCTGAGGGGGCGTGGCCTGATGGGCGGAGCCCGTGGGTGGCTCATGGTGGCGGGACCCAACGAGCGCCGGCTCTTCCAGGTGCTCCACTGCAGGTGGACGGCTGGATTCCGCAGCACGCTGGGCCCTGGTCTTGACACCCTCACTGCTGGAGTCGTCTCTTGGAGTCAATGGCATCTCTTCCAAATCGCACTTCTGACACCAATTGTTACGTGCTGGGTTCGACAATTTGGAATAAAACACCTGCTGATCCTTGATGAGACTTTATTCGGTACTTCCAGTATCCAATATCCCTGGTCTTCCTCGTAGTTCGCTTCCTCTTCGCTCTTGATCGCTTGCTTCGCTTGTTCACCTTTCTCGTCCCTCAGTCAGACTGACTGCGTCGCGCGCTGCTCGCTTTTTATATACAGCTGAACGAGTCTCGAACATTCCACCCTCATTATTTATTGGAAGGGTCGATCGTTCGAGAAGTCGTAACTCCCAGAAATCCATTGTTTATAGAAAGGTCACTGACCCCTCAAGTTGTTTACAACTTACGAGTGATATTTCGGCAGTGCGATAATGAACCTTATGGCGCTTATCATAGGGTTCATTTGTAACAGTATACTTGACTTGATCTCACCTGATGATGCAGTCTAAGATTTTATCGTACTAACTTGGAAGGGTAAGTAAATTCACCCCCAACGGTTTCTACACAGCATCGCGCCGGAACGCCAAATCGCTTGGCGGTACTTCTTTGCTGGTAGGGTGGTAACTAAGCCACGGCCGAAGCCTCCCACCAGACCAGACCTGAGCCAATTTAGAAATTATAAAATCCCAAAGTGGCCCGTGGCGGGAATCGAACCCGCGACCTCCCTCTCGAATCCGGGCGCGCCGCCACTTCGCCAGGGAGGTCGTCATGCTTTTATGTGCATGAACCATACTTTTAAATCTCTTAGAATGAATATGACAACGAGTAGGTACCTACCGTTTTCTTATTCAAACGCACCGCTATTTTTCGCAGCAAACTTACACTGGTTAGCAAAGTAACTCGTGTTTAATTCGTTGGTTATCATTCTGGTTTGCTGAGTACTTATGGCTAGCAACCATAAAAGTCCGCGGACGTCATACCGTGGGCCATCAACCTAGCTAACCTAACCAAAGTAGTTGTTGTAACTCACAATTTATACATTTGCGTTTTTACAAACGATACAGATCTGTGCGTGATTCGTCTGACGTTCGCTTTTGGGGGATTTTACTCGGAGCATCCGCGAAATTGTTACACGTGTATTTAAAAGACGTCATAATATATCTAACCGTATATGAGTTGCATTATTTTTTGACGCAGACCTCCCTGGCACAGTGGCGCGCGCTCAGATTCGAGCGTTAGGTCTAGGATTCGACTCCGCCACGGATCTCTTTAGAATTTTATAGTATAAACTGCCGCAAAACGATTCAGGATTGTGGCATGATGCTGTGTAGAAACTGTTAGAGGTTGCAAACCTCACGTCGAGTTCGTACGATAACACCTTCAACTGAATTGTCACTTACCATCGGGTGAGATCGCTTTCAAGCGCTAACAGATAGTGTGTAAAAAAGTCGTATTAAACATAGGTACTTTATTATAAGTCTCAACCACTTTTTTATCCACTGCTGGGCATGGGTAGCTCGGTTTACTACGAGAGAGGTTTAGCCAGATCCCATCCACGCTGGCTGGTGGGGGTTCGCAGGCATCACACACCTTTGTCATATTTCAGGTAAGCAGGTTTCCTCGCGATGTATCCCTCACGTTAAGCAAATGACAATTAGTTTCTCAAACGCACATAGTTCCCAAGAGTACCTACACTAAGCCCGGGATGGGAATCTCTCAAGCTCAAGACACTGGTCTGAATCTATGGGCTTTGTCTGCTTAAAAAATAGTTTCTTGATGGAATAGTCGAGTTTTGATTGACTTTTATAGTGTAAAGAGATGTTGATATTTTGTATGCAAACCGTTACACATATACGAGTGTCCAACACAACTGATAATTTTCCTACCTACTTTGACCTTCAACTTAAAAAGAAAAAGTTCTGACTTATTCGTTCACTGATTCATCATCGCTGGACAAAACCATTTGACCTAGAAAGCTGCCATTTTGTAATGAAGTTTCTTTTACAATGGATATGGAGACAAGGGATAAGAAAGAATTATATGAAATTCCCAGTGGATCACGTATGAACAAAGCATAGGTGGGTCATTTTCAGTGATCTAGAAAATTAAAGGTCTTTTAAAAAAAAATCTTCCAAGTACCAGCAAGCGAGTCACGGCAAAAAAGGCAAAAAATTACTTCTGTTATAGCCCCCTTCAAATACTGGTTTTATTTTTTTAATTTTATATTTTATTTTTTAAGTGAATATATTATCAGATATTTTGTAAATATTTCAACCTATTGTCATTATCAATATCGAGCAAAAACGAGCAAAAACGTTTGTTTTATAGTGGCAACAGAAATACATCATCTTTGAAAGTTTCAGCTGCCTAACTATCACGGTTTAAGAGATACAGCGTCGTGACAGACTGACGGACGGACGGATGGACGGACGGCGAAGTCTCAGTAATAGGGTCCCGGTTTTACCTACCCTTTGGGTACGCAACCCTAAAAAGGTCTTCAAAAGTTGAAGCTACACCTGCAGTAGCTTAAATATCTAGATTATTCTGCAATATCTAGAAGATGACTGTCGTTACGATCTCTGCGGAACCCTCAGCAAATACAATTTACTAGTATAGCGAGTTTTAGCAACAAAGCCTAATCTCTAAGCCAATATTGCAGCGAGCGGTTCAGGGAAATGGTGAAACGGCAAAAGGTCACTCTGACAAACACGATGTCAAATAGGTAATGAGCGTGCGGTTCGACATCGTGACTGTGTGACCCCGCCGACAGGGCGCAGCTCCTGTACTATACAGACGTAAGCAAATATAGATATTTCAGTCCACGAAGACGCGCCCCCGGCCCCACTCTGACAAAATCACTTATGTTTCATTCGATTCATATGGAGCTAGTTAACAGAGTAGGGCGCGTCATCGTGGATTGAAATATCTATAACGAAAAAAAAAATGAAAATATTTATTTTCACAGCCTAAATAACAGGTTCTTATGAAAAGTCAAAACTCTACCGCCAGGTTCGGAAAGAAGGTTTGCACCGAGAAGAACTGGCAAGAAACTCGGCACTTGCTCTTTTCAAAAATGTCCTTGTTAAGACAAGATGTCTTATAAAGTATGAAAGATTATAACATATTTTTAAGATATCTCGTGAGGAGATGGAAGCATATTTCTATCATTCCAAGAATCTTTGTCGTTAAGAAATTCTTCAATGGTATAGTAACCATGATTAATTAATTATGTTTTTTGACAGCGATATGATACAGACACGATATGACAGATAACGATAATTGTTTACATGTTATCTTCTTATCGTTTGAAATAAAGGTATGCTGCTCTAATGTTGGGAAAATGGCTTCACTGATGAGTATTTTTGGAGAATAAGGTCTCCGAAAAATCTATATGGAGCAACTCATAGGTATGAACTTTTTAAGGGTAGTTTTTTTATTGAAATGTTACAATACAGCTTAATCTAACTACTTTACAAGTTTGTCCACGTGAAACGGTGCCAAGAATATTGGCTGCATTTTTGCGTTCAACAGCTAGGCTGATACGTTGCGCAAAAAATGAGCCAGTCCTTTTATCACCAGTTGAGGCTTAAAACCGCATATCTTCTTATTGAAATAAAGTTCCCGTCTATTAGAATAGATCTATTAGAAAAGAATAGAATGAAAATTCTGATCTCAAAAAGGAATTGAGCTTTTACTGCACTAAAACATTTTTATTGGACAAATAAATCATAATAAATAAATAGTATTAAATCTTAGATGTATAAAATAAATTCGGGTATTAACTTAAGCCTTCTTTAACCTAATCAAATTATGTTACCATGACACAAGTGTAAAAGACTTCAACGCGCGCGCGTCTCTTCTACTTTAAATGATGTAATTATTACAATAAAATCAAGGTTTAATTAAACTAGAAAAAAAACCTTCTTCATTAAATAACAAAACAAAGCTATAAAGTTAATGAGTTCGTAAATTCAATTTAAGCCAGATAACAATTTCAGCGCTTATTTAAAAGAAATTAAAATTTATTTTGGACTGTCGAAACTATATCAAATTAGGTACATATTATATTACCAGTCTATAATTGTTTTAAATATGTACACCGACGGATGCTAATATTATTGTGTTTGGTAATTGCCGTGTGAGCCTGTGTATCTACTAGGCATTGGGCAGGTCGTAAAAACTAATGAAATTATAAATAAATCATACTATTGCCGGATCTGACCGAATCTTCGTAGTATAAATGAATAATAGTCATCAAAGAATCGTATTAAAATACACCTATATCAATTAAAAATAATGAATGAATAAAACTTATTTTGATGAACATAAGTAGGTTATTCGGCTAAAAGATTTATTGTATATAACTTATATATATTTCAGATTTTCCTATAAATAGTAATTAGGAGTTAAGGGCAATAAACTCGGCACTTGAGAATTGTAATAAGTTACATCTAGGTTCTCGAAAATCAACCAAGGATTGATTTACGTTGCAGGGTTTAATTAATTTTCGATACTAAATAATAACATGGAACCTACCTTCTTAAGGATATCCTAAGCCTACGCGATCAGACTACCAGTCAACCACACACACACTTACACAAGAATTTCGTATGGCTATTTCAGATACAAACAGATTTATCGTAGAAAACGTCCAGGACACATCTCGCGAAGTCGAATTTCCCTACAGCGAGTTTGAGATCGCGCATTGCATGTATTTATTTGTATTTTAATTCGTGAAACACACACGTGTGATCAAGTCGAGGGCCACCACGAGACTGGTCTGAGCTCTGGTCTGACAGTCAGCTGGGCGGTGTGTATCGTCCAATACACTCCGCATAATCATGAGAGAAAGTATATGGAGTTGTCATTGAACGTGTTGATATATTTCATTGAAGGTAACTTCAGCAGGGCCTTCGACTGTGATCTATACAGTTGTCGGACAAATCACATTGCGTGTGACAGATCGAAACAGTTGTGTTATTAACGACCTCCCTGGCGCAGTGGTGCGCGCTCGGCAGCGAGGGAGAAGTCGCGGGTTCGATTCCCGCCACGGGCCACTTTGGAATTTTATATATTTCTAAATTGGCTCAGATCTCATCTGATGGGTGGCTTTGGCCGTGGCTAATTACCACCCAACCAGTAAAGGCGGACCTAGCGATTTAGCGTTCTGGTGTGATGCTGTGTAGAAACCGATAGGGGTGAGAACCCCTTCCAAGTAAGTATGATAACATCTTCGGCCGCATCATCACTTACCATCAGGTGAGAGCGCAGTCAACTTACTAAATCGCATAGTGTAAAAAAATATCTTGAACGGTTTTTTTAACCCAGGAGAACTTGGTACTTTAGAAGGTGGTACTTGACATCAACGGTGAATGAAAACATATTGAGAAAACTTGCTATGTTCTCAAAGTATGTGGAGCCCGCCAACCTGCGAAATTATAAAATTCCTACGGAAATTTAACTCTGTACCTCAATCAGAAAAACCAGGGTATTTTTGTTGATAATTGAAGCAAAAAAATATGCATTTTTTCTTACTCTATTGATATCTACAGTAAGAGTTACACTATCGAAGCGGCAGTTAGATACCTACATTGACGTGGGATATATATATTTTTATTATACTTATTTATTTAATATCATAATATGTTGTAGGTAAAGGTACAAGAAGTTTAGGAAGACGATCAATACTACTATTTTGCTACCAAAAAAAGTTATTTATAGCAGCACCTACGCATAACAAGTGTGTGAAATCTCGAAACAAACGCATATAAATTATGCATTCACACAACTCTCGTTCTAACATTTATAGCTGTGATGTGATGAGATATGACCTTTTTTCACAGGAGGAAAATAAACGTAAAAGTGGTCTAATATACCTAATAATCTAGATAGGCACCTTAATACTATTATTAGGTACTAAAATCTAGGTAGGTTATTTATGTAGGTGATTCTGCGGCGGTTCTCAATAAGTACTAGATAAGGCTATAGTTGCAATTTTAACGAAGCTTTACACAATCTTCTCGTACCTACATCACGCTATCGAAGTTTTCCCTGTTATTATAGTACCTTCCTAATGTATATTTAGAAGTTTCAGCATCCTCGTAAGACATCCCAGTGGTTGGCGGTACCATGCTGCACTGTACACCGACGATCTTACATTCATCACCATTTCGCTGAATGGCAGGCGGCGTTGACACTATTGCAGAGGGCCCTGACCCCAAATAGGAACCCCGTGCACCCGAAGGGTCCACGCGAAAGACCACGAGAGTACCCGAACATTTTACTTGTTCGAAAGGATGTCTTTGAGTGGTGGTAAGGCGGTAAGGGTAGTTTTTGCTGACTATTAGGTACACTGGTACAAATATCTTAATAACCCATTAAGTATGTAGCAACTAGCTGTTTCATTAACTACCTAAAAGTACGAAAACACCAAACATCGATACATTTGAAAACATACTCGTAACAAGACGTTTTCATTGATAATCTCGTAATTTCAAAGAATGAGGTAACTAAGATAAGCCTCTTTGTTTTAACCATTTTCACAGATCTCCCTTCCTAAATTTCGTTAGGTTGGCAAAAGGCTCTAACATGTTTGTTTATTAGTGTTTGCAAGCAGTATCTAAACAGAACATAATATTTAATACTTGCATATTATATATGCGTTTATAGCATATTCATGTTTTTACTCATGATCTCGAAAGCTAGGTATAAAACCTTATTACAACCCGCGAATTTTCACACGAGATCTCATATTTCCCTTACTTTGCGGTTCTTTTCAGAAATTCCTATTTAGGTCCATTTAAGTAAGTAAGTACGCCAAAAAGCGGGTTGAAAATTAAGATTTTAAAACCAGAATTAACGTCTGTCATAACTCATTAAGCATTTTTTATTGATTTACTACGTAACTTGAAGTTAATCGGTTGAAGCAAGTAGGCGTAGGTAATAAAGATCTGTCAATCTCTGACTCAACATCCCCTAAAAACGATTTTTCGTTGATAATCTTTTTTCAAAGTTTTCTCTACAATACATCTTATCCCTACTTATTATTCATCACAGACAGCATTCAAGCCTGATTTCTTGTTGTAAATAAAATCGTCTATAAAAGGCGATATTTACTTTCGCCTTTTTATTCAGATTACACGCGTCCTGTGCGACGTGAATTATAAAATGTCATCTTTGCAAAACTCGTGCGTCTCTATTCTACATTTTTGCCACTTGTTTAGAAAAAAAGAAAATCGTTACTTTACATGGACTGTACCTAATACAGATATTTAAATTCACGAAGACGCGCACCACTCTGTAAGAAATAACGTATGTTTCATTCAATTCGCATGGGGTTTGACATCTATATTATATATCTATATATATAAAAGAATGAGGCATTTTGGTTGTTCCACGGATTCCGCCAAAACTATAGGTCCTAGAGATCTGAAATTTGGTACCTAGGTAGATATTAGGTCATGAATTCGTACTAAGACGGGGATTCCAGAAATTCCATGTTTAAGGGGTAAAAATCATACATTTAAGGGTATTTCCCATACAAAAGTAAAATTTTTTCGTTGTTCCAGGAATTTCCGAAAAACTAAAAGTCGTAGAGATCTCAAATTTGGTACCTAGGAAGATATTAGGTCATGAATTCGTACTAAGACGGGGATGCCAGAAATTCCATGTTTAAGGGGTAGAAATAGTACATTAAAGGGATTTCTCCATACAAAATTGTAATTTTTTTCGTTGTTCCAGGCATTCCAGAAAAACTAAAAGTCGTAGAGATCTGAAATTTGGTATCTAGGTAGATATTAGGTCATGAATTCGTACTAAGACGGGGATTCCAGAAATTCCATGTTTAAGGGGTAGAAATAGTACATTAAAGGGATTTCTCCATACAAAATTGTAATTTTTTTTGTTGTTCCAGGAATTCCCGAAAAACTACAAGTCATAGAGATCTGAAAATTGGTACCTACATTGACATTAGGTCATGAATTCGTAGTAAGACGGGGATTCCAGAAATTCAAATTGGAAGGGACAAAAATCCTACTTTTAAGGGATTTTCCCATACAAAAGTGTAATTTTTGCGTTGTTCCAGGGATTCCAGCGAAGTCGTAGAGATCTGAAATTTGGTACCTAGGTTGGTATTAGGTATATCATGAATTCGTATTCAGAAAGGGATTTTCGAGATTCAAATTTTGAGGAGGAAAATTTTTGAATTTTTTGGCCGCCATTTTGAACTTTTTTGTTACTGGGCCGATTGCTTTGAAAATCGATATTTGACTATGGCAGCAAGCATAGAGACGGAATTTGTGGTCAAAATTTAAAAAATAGGCCGCCATTTTGAACTTTTTTTTACTGGGCCGATTGCTTTGAAAATCGATATTTGACTATGGCAGCAAGCATAGAGAAGGAATTTGTGGTCAATATTTAAAAAAGTGGCAGCCATTTTGAACTTTTTAGTTACTGGGCCGATTGCTTTGAAAATCAATATTTGACTATGGCAGCAAGCATAGAGAAGGAATTTGTGGTCAAAATTTAAAAAAGTGGCCGCCATTTTGAACTTTTTTGTTACTGGGCCGATTGCTTTGAAAATCGATATTTGACTATGGCAGCAAGCATAGAGAAGGAATTTGTGGTCAAAATTTAAAAAAGTGGCCGCCATTTTGAACTTTTTTGTTACTGGGCCCATTGCTTTGAAAATCGATATTTGACTATGGCAGCAAGCATAGAGAAGGAATTTGTGGTCAAAATTTAAAAAAGTGGCCGCCATTTTGAACTTTTTTGTTACTGGGCCGATTGCTTTGAAAATCGATATTTGACTATGGCAGCAAGCATAGAGAAGGAATTTGTGGTCAAAATTTAAAAAAGTGGCCGCCATTTCGAACTTTTTTGTTACTGGGCAGATTGCTTTGAAAATCGATATTTGACTATGGCAGCAAGCATAGAGAAGGAATTTGTGATCAAAATTTAAAAAAGTGGCCGCCATTTTGAACTTTTTTGTTACTGGGCCCATTGCTTTGAAAATCGATATTTGACTATGGCAGCAAGCATAGAGAAGGAATTTGTGGTCAAAATTTAAAAAAGTGGCCGCCATTTTGAACTTTTTTGTTACCGGGCCGATTGCTTTGAAAATCGATATTTGACTATGGCAGCAAGCATAGAGAAGGAATTTGTGGTCAAAATTTAAAAAAAGTGGCCGCCATTTTGAACTTTTTTGTTACTGGGCCGATTGCTTTGAAAATCGATATTTGACTATGGCAGGAAGCATAGAGAAGGAATTTGTGGTCAAAATTTAAAAAAGTGTCCGCCATTCTGTAATATTTTGTTACTGGGTCGATTGCTTTGAAAATCGACATCTGATTATTTCACCAAGCATCGAGAAGGAATTTGTAGTCAAAATTTAAAAAATTGGCCGCCATTTTGAACTTTTTTGTTACTGGGCCGATTGCTTTGAAAATCGATATTTGACTATGGCAGCAAGCATAGAGAAGGAATTTGTGGTCAAAATTTAAAAAAGTGGCCGCCATTTTGAACTTTTTTGTTACCGGGCCGATTGCTTTGAAAATCGATATTTGACTATGGCAGCAAGCATAGAGAAGGAATTTGTGGTCAAAATTTAAAAAAGTGGCCGCCATTTTGAACTTTTTTGTTACTGGGCCGATTGCTTTGAAAATCGATATTTGACTATGGCAGCAAGCATAGAGAAGGAATTTGTGGTCAAAATTTAAAAAAGTGGCCGCCATTTTGAACTTTTTTGTTACTGGGCCCATTGCTTTGAAAATCGATATTTGACTATGGCAGCAAGCATAGAGAAGGAATTTGTGGTCAAAATTTAAAAAAGTGGCCGCCATTTTGAACTTTTTTGTTACTGGGCCGATTGCTTTGAAAATCGATATTTGACTATGGCAGCAAGCATAGAGAAGGAATTTGTGGTCAAAATTTAAAAAAGTGGCCGCCATTTCGAACTTTTTTGTTACTGGGCAGATTGCTTTGAAAATCGATATTTGACTATGGCAGCAAGCATAGAGAAGGAATTTGTGATCAAAATTTAAAAAAGTGGCCGCCATTTTGAACTTTTTTGTTACTGGGCCCATTGCTTTGAAAATCGATATTTGACTATGGCAGCAAGCATAGAGAAGGAATTTGTGGTCAAAATTTAAAAAAGTGGCCGCCATTTTGAACTTTTTTGTTACCGGGCCGATTGCTTTGAAAATCGATATTTGACTATGGCAGCAAGCATAGAGAAGGAATTTGTGGTCAAAATTTAAAAAAAGTGGCCGCCATTTTGAACTTTTTTGTTACTGGGCCGATTGCTTTGAAAATCGATATTTGACTATGGCAGGAAGCATAGAGAAGGAATTTGTGGTCAAAATTTAAAAAAAGTGTCCGCCATTCTGTAATATTTTGTTACTGGGTCGATTGCTTTGAAAATCGACATCTGATTATTTCACCAAGCATCGAGAAGGAATTTGTAGTCAAAATTTAAAAAATTGGCCGCCATTTTGAACTTTTTTGTTACTGGGCCGATTGCTTTGAAAATCGATATTTGACTATGGCAGCAAGCATAGAGAAGGAATTTGTGGTCAAAATTTAAAAAAGTGGCCGCCATTTTGAACTTTTTTGTTACCGGGCCGATTGCTTTGAAAATCGATATTTGACTATGGCAGCAAGCATAGAGAAGGAATTTGTGGTCAAAATTTAAAAAAGTGTCCGCCATTTTGAAAATATTTGTTACTGGGTCGATTGCTTTGAAAATCGACATCTGATTATTTCACCAAGCATCGAGAAGGAATTTGTAGTCAAAATTTAAAAAAGTGGCCGCCATTTTGAACTTTTTTGTTACTGGGCCGATTGTTTTCAAAATTGATATCTGATTATCGCAGCGAGCATAGAATAGGAATTTTTGGTAAAAATTTAAAAGAATTGGCCACAATTTTGTACTTATATGTCTTACCATGTTAGCAAGCAACCACGGCCGGATGGACGAACGGACGGTGGAGTCTTAGTAAGAGCTTTTACCCTTTGGGTACGGAACCCTAAAAATGGCCACCATATTTAACTTTTTTGTGACGATCGAATTTTTCAAAATCAATATGTGACTATTACCAGGAAGCAAGAGAAAATTTTGTGGGCAAAATGGTGTGTAATGCAGGAATTTTGGAAATTAAACCACCATAGTAAAGCATAACTCAGAAGTTAACGTGAGCGAAGCCGCGGGCGTTTGCTAGTATTATATAATAATATACCTACCTACATAATACTTTGCCCAAATTGGCAAACCCGAGCCGTCGCTCACAACTTTTCACGCACACTAGCATCCGCACACCATACAAATTTCGAATTGACACACTCACACTACAAAAAAGTTGCTGCACTCACGGAGCTGTCGTTGTTAGGTAGGGCTCTATCTAGCCGGAGCGCGAGCGAGGATAAATCTATGACCTTATATATCTATTAACATTGTTTCGGTATACCTACCGAAACGGAGCAATAAAGAATTGGTTGTGGTTGTGTCGAGTCATGGAGTTTGTCAAGAAAGTCTGTGTCAGGAAACTGTTAAAACTGAAACAGGACTCCACGCCTATAATTCCCAAGCCAGACTATCTAAGTATATCAGGTAAAATGGACAAGCATAGCATCTAAATCAAGATTGTTCTTGCAATATTTAGATAATGTTGGGTAGGTACTCACAAGTTACGATTACAAAGCAAATACAAATAAGCTACATCCTCGTCTGTACTTGTACCGTACGCAAAGATTTACGAACGTTTGTTACGACTTACGCAAGGCGCGTGGGAACATTATTTTCTGTTTGGCGCGTCCGCGTCGCGTCATAGAAACTAGTCCGCCGGAATCGTCTTCCGGCTTGCCAATTAATTGTACGCCTAGTGTAGATATTAGGACTTATTGTATCTAGCGCATTGTTTATCTAGACGTTGTCTCAACCCACCAGACGCCTACGCCCATCGCTGGATAACGTGTTATTGAATTTATTTATGTCTTTCTCACTCTCACGGATTCGTTGGTAGGTGCAACATGCAGCGTCGCGGAAGAATATAACAGAAAAACGACGACCTTTTACCTAATTCACCACCTAGGTACTACTTTCTACTCAAAAACTAAGCCAGTAATCAAAAATCGGTTTCTTAACATTTTACGATATTATTATTACCGACACATTACAATTACAATTACATCCATTGTAGTTTCCGATAAAAATGAGAAAATCTGAAATTTTGGAGCAACTTTTGGGAGAACTTTCTATCGAGAAAATTTAATCCAGTCATGTTTCTGCTTCTAAGCGATTGTAGTTAAAGACCCAAAATACATGACGTTTAAATTTGAAAGTAAGTAATTGTCTTTATAGTTTTTAAATAAAACTTCATTCAAAATCGCTTAAATGCCGCTTCTACGCCGTTAAACGCCGAAAAATGTAGTAGAGGCGCGTTATCTTTTAAATTAGACGATCTACAATTTTACACTTATTTTTTAATGATTTTAAATAATAAAAATCAAATATTTTGGAAGATTTAACGACCGAATGGCGTAGTGGTAGCGAACCTGCCGTCTGCGTTAGGGGTCGTGGGGTCGATTCCTAAAACTGGAAAATGTTTGTATGATGAGCATGAATGTCTTTAGAGTCTGGGTGTTTTTCAATATACTGGATTAATTATGCATATTTAATATATTTATCAGTTATCTAGTACCCATAACAACAAGCTATCGCTTACTTTGGGGGCTAGATTGTGATGTGTGTAATGTAAAACAAAATATCGGTTGGGCAAAAAGTATCTTTCTTACTAAAAACAGTAGTAAAGTGCCATGTGATCATCATCCATCGCACCAGGCATGTCTGATAGAACAATAGAATATTTCTACCCGTTCCGAATCTTCGCAATTTCCTTATTAACACTTAATTGAAAACTAAGGTCAGAGGGCAACACAATAGATTGATCAAGGTCCAGAGTGATTTTCTTTGGAAATTGCAAAGTAATAAACTGTACAAGCTTCTGACCGCGACACTGAAGAGTGAACACGATAGTGAATACTGTACTCCACAGGTACAGGTACAGGTACAGTGTAGGTACAGGTCCGTCGTGGAAATATGTGTACATATGTCCGTCGTGGTAATGTAGTGGGTGCAAGCCCCACGTTACCGCTTTGTTTCCCCTGACGGAGGGATAGTATTTTCTGTCTATTAAAAAATTCGTCAAGTGCGAGTCGGGCTCGGGCACTGAGACTTCCGTATTATCAAGACCCATTCTCAACAGTAATAAAGTGAACTGTTTAGTTTACTTTATTAATGTTGAGAATAGACACTTAGTGTGGTGACAACCCCTTGCCAGACACCCTTAAACTTTTAAACTTTAAAGGCCTCTAGCAGAAGGTTGCCATGATACCTAAGTGTCTGGCAATGCATGGTGTGATTTCTAATAGGTACTATTCTAAAGAAAATATAAAAAAAAATTAAACTTTATTCTTTGACGTAAGATTTTCTACACGTTTATTACTTGTTATCTCCCAAAGCAACCGTGATCCAAACAAACGTCCAAACAAACATTCTTCCCAGTATTGAGGACAATACGCAGAGAAACTTTCAGCTTTTATAAAATCACGAAGGTCTGGCCGTCCTGGGCTCTTGGGATATAGTAATAATACCTTTTGAAAGTTTTTAGCGGACCGCGCAAGGCTAGTCGCAAGATGTTTTGCGTGAAGACAATCCCAACACGAAGAAAATCTTCGAAAATATGGAATGAAAATTTCCCTTACCAGTCATAATTCAAGAAAATGGGCACACGATTTATTATTATTTATTATTTTAATCACATTTGTTATTCCAAACTTCGTTCCTACCGAGTGTTTCACGACAGTCTTTTTGCTTATTTCCAATGAAACGTTCAAACGGATAAAAAGTCTACGTCGCTCGCAAACGTACATGTATAAATGAAAGACAAACAGTCAGGAATCATTTATTATATTATTTATTTCAATACAATAACTCACAATAATAATAAATAATTTTTATCATTTCACAGTAGACACGTATCTATAACACTAAGATATAGAATAGAATTGACTACTTTTTTCGATCCAAATACCAAATATAACCTGAAAATACTTTAATAGGCAAACAAGATTGTTAAAAATTAGCAGTTTAAAACAAAACTAAAATAGTCAATATTTGGATCGAAAAAAGCATTTACTTACTGACATCAGATCTTTTAAAATTATACATTTTGTGACAAAAATTGATAATGTAGATAGATTTCATTTATATTATCTCTAACATTTATAAGTTTCGAAACCTATGTCCAAATATCAAACATCCTATTAATATATGTGAAAGTATAAATGTGAAAGTTTTGTATGTTTGTTAGTGTCACATCACTACTATACCGATTTGGCTAATAGGAATGGATATAGTTTACCCCCTGAAGGCGATTCAGGTAACGTTTTCATACGTTAGTGATGTGAATCAAGAAATAAAAAAATTACTTTACGATTAATTGTTTAGAGTGTAAATTTGAATGTATTTCAACATAGGAAACACAATCCTTCAACCTTATTGCGCAAAGTATATTTCACAGTTCTTGACCAGGTTGCATTCGATTTTACGCTCTATGTCAATTAGCTGTAAAATAAATTGTTACACTGTAAACACGAACACTTTTTTTGCGAATACGCGGGCGAAGCCGCTGGTATTTCCAGAAATACGCGAATTCGCGTTGTATTGCCATGATTTGACAAAATACTATTTGTTTTTGAACGAAAAATGCCGTATAAGTTGTCCATTGACCGAAACGCGATTCTCGTTTGGTATTTGTTTTGTTATTCATCTTATGAAAATACAAAATATTGTTTATATTTTGTCTAACCACGACACACAAATTAACTACTTAGTTTATAGATATTTCAATCCACGAAGACGCGCCCTACTCTGTCAAAATCGCTTATGTTTCATTCGATTCGGAGTTTGACAGAGTGGGGCGCGTCATCATGGATTGAAATATCTATAAAATATTTTCAAAATTAGAAATATATAGACTAACAAAAACATGTGGATGTTGTGACTCAGTAATACTTCGGATTTGTTCTGGGTGGCGATTCACGTAACGTTTTCACACACTGAGTGATATGAATCAAGAAATAAAATAAAAAATGAACACTGAAAAATTAACTCTGCGTCTATTGGTTTAGAGTGTAAAATAAAATGTATTTCAACAAAGGAAATACAATCCTTTAACTTCTCGCGCAAAGTAAATTTGATTTCACGATTCTCGACCGTGTTGCGTTTTTAACTACATTCAATTTTACGCTCTGTCATTAGTCGTAAAATTAATTTAACAGCGTTCGCAAAACATGTTTCGGTTCCTATCGTCTGCTTATATACGTAAATGCCATGACCTTTTTAAAAATTTCACTTCACGAATTGTGGCTGACGCGATACGTGAATCGCCTACCTGCTTTGCACAACGATCGACTATACTGTAAGTTATTCACATCAATGTAAGTACTACTCGTACTTTTTCCGGAATTTTATTTTTACAAAAAAAAAAAAACAAAATTCGGCGAGCGAACTCGAGCAGTTCCCCTTACGTTGCCCTTACGTAATAGAATTAGCACAATCAACTTTTTATAACTACCCTACAATACATTGACGAACATCAATATTTTAATACTAACACGACAATTACATTTTTTAATCATTAGTGAAATGTATTCATTTTTAATTTTTTCCTCATGTAGCCAGACCAAAGCTAATCTTTAAAAAAATCTATGCTTGTGGAGTATCCCAAAAATATACACAAAGCTGACGGATGTTTTCAATAAGTATTTAAAAAGGATTACGGGCTTTTTTACAGGTCTATGCATATACTATACTCGTATAAAGAGTATATTTCTATAATTAATATGGTACCTCATTTTAATAAAATTATCTGCTAGTGCTAAATATGCCTTATTTATAAATCTTCCCCGAACTATTCGTCAAGTGGCAGATACGTCACATAGTGGCAGATATCACAACACTAGTATATCTTTTTAATTCTGTGCACCCATAAACCAATACGAAATAAATACGAAACAAACTGAAATAAAATGTATTTATCCAACAAACACATTTCACTAGTGGTGTACGTTTAACGGAAACATAATATATCGACAAAATTTATTAATAGTAACATGAAATAAACCTTTAGCATAAAACATCGCAATTATATAACGCTTTTGTCCTAAGGCAAATAAATTCAAAGGTTTAATTAGGTAACTGTGAATAGAATCAAGCACACTGGTTATAAATATGAAGAATGTGTTTTTTTTTTGTATCAAGATTTCATTATAGATAAGACATGCGCTTGGTCACAATCACGATTGATGGAATGTGATAACTGATAACGCAGTCTGTGGATCGCGCTAAAAGAATAAATAATAGCAAAAATAGTTTGCATTTAATACCCTAACAAAAACTAAAAGTACGCTATAACACACTGAATTCGAACTAAACTATAAGCTAACTTAAACCGATACCAAGCACAAACTCAACTCAACCAAATGTAACGTAACATAAAATCACATAAATTAATCACAAAAAACTTAACAAATTCTGAACAATGATGTCACATTACGATAGTGATGTGTAAACACGTTGTCGATAAAGTGCTAAATGTGAACATTTAAAAACAGAGACAATATGTAATTCAGTATTCTTTACACATTATACCTAACTTACAGACTTTCTTGTCTGTCCATTGTCAATTTGCCACATAAAAAGTAAGGTTTGTTATTGTTTGTTACCAAATTGGGTCTGCTTGCGTAAGAAAAACGTATTCATCGTAATCGTTAGCAAATTCTGCCCCACCATTGGCTGATGTAAATCAGCGAACCAATCAGCGGGAATTTGTAAACGATTAACGGGAACGATTTTCTTGCTTAGATTCCAAGTAGGTAACAGAGTCCATTGCACTTTTTCTGTGAATCATGGCGTAGGTCTGTAACCACGGCGCTAGTTATTTTAAAATCTACTTATAAAATGGTACAGTATAATTAAACTAGCCCATTGTAACACTCTTTTTCAACAGGACTTTATAAACAACGCGTTTTTTATAGCAAATTCATGGATTTTTGTTTAACAAAATCTCTGAAGCAACTCTGCGTACATGATACTATGAAAATGCAATAAAGAGCTTTCTAAATATTGGTATAAATTACGTACTACAATAATTTACGCAAAAATATCTATTTCTACAATACACACTCTATCTTCATGTTACGAACGATGAGAAATTGATATTTTCACAGAATAAGAAATAAGTGTTAAATACTAGAAACAAAACCCGTAAGTAAGTAGGTAATATAGTTAGGGCTAAGGGTTTAATATGATACTCATTACCCTAAATTAAATGGTGGTTCGGCCAAATCAGCAGTTTGTTTTTCGCAAATATTACACTAAGTACAAATTATTAAAAACAAAAACTTGCCAGAATATGGGTAACAAAAAGTTTTTATGGCCCGTAACATATCCCTTCCATATCCTGTCATTCACTGGCGTGCAAATTTATTTTACATTGGTACTAGCTGACCCGGCAAACGTTTTTTTGCCAAATTATACATTTTATTCTCACTTAGGGACATAAAATATAGATAACAACCCGCTCCCTGACCCAGAGATCATACCCTGAAAATTTCATAATAATCGGTCCAGCCGATTCGGAGGAGTTTTGTGACAAAGAAAGTCGTGAGAATAATATATTAGATTTTTTAAAATATAGGCTTATGGCAATGACAGATACATTTTTTTCATAAAAACTCAAAAACTCCTATTCAACGCACATATTTGGTCGGGTACATATAGATGATTTTCTTCTTTAATTTTCTGCAGTTTCCCAGATTTGCAGATATTGGGAACCAATATGAAGTAAATGAGTATTTTTGAGCAACGTTTTTATAACAAACATGTAGTTGCATAAATGTTATTTTCGTAAACTCGTTGCAAGTCTGCGACGTTTAATTAGCCTACTATTTGCGAAAACCTAAACAAAAAAAAAAGAATTTTGGCAGGCGCCTGTTAAATTATCTACCTTAAGAGAAATTAGATGAATTATTAGGATAAATTGATGCAAGTCATCCAATTTCAATTATAAAATATGGACATGAGAAAAATCAATTTTATAAGTGACAACCTAGAATATTTATATAAGTATAAAGACTATTATTATCATTGTTACGATAAATCTAAGAATGAAACAGGATATTATGTATGGATTATAAGTAATATAAATACATATAAAAATAGCATAAATTCGCAATGTAGGAAATAAATTGAAATATGTTGTTACATTAATATAATATTTAGCACACGCTTTATAAAACAGTCGTTTTCAGTCTAAAATATAGAAACAAATGCAACGCATCCCTGTTTGATCCAATTAAAAGTGATCCAATTAAAAGTATAATTTAACACAAAAAAGTAAAAACGAATTTATCATAGTCTGTTGATAGTTTAATATAGTATTTTGTATTAGTAATGCCAGCCAAGTGGACAAAAAAATATGTTATTCATAAAATTGTACGACTTCAAAAATTGTCAAACAAATTCTATCAATAAAGGGTAGAAGCTCTTACGAATTTCGTATTGCTACCTTTTTCATACATAATCGGGATGCAGACAGATGCACAACTGGTAGTTCCCATTTGTTCTATGGAACATGACGATGACGTTATATTCCATGGAACAAATGGGAATGGAACAAACTGTCCACATAATATTATGATAAATAATATAGTAAATCAAAAAATATACTGTATAAGACATTATAATATATACCGTGATTAATAAAATTGCCCCTAATTGTCATGTATATAAACTGCGAAGAAATTTATTCTGACATTTTATTGGTAGATTGCTAAGTATTAATAAGATGTTACGTGCTAAGCATTAAATATTATTACTTCATAATATAAATATTATAATTTCAGATAACTTTTACATTTATTCGAGTTTATTTCTTGTTTGTAGCATTTATTTATACATATTTAAGTATTTTTTTTTCAATTTTGGGAATAAATAAATAATTGAAATCATTTATTTTTATTTAAAATTAATAAAATTAACAATGTAACTGAAAAATACATAGTGTTAGGTCAATTTTTACTATACGTTAAACTATGAATCACTTTTTCTGTACTAGGATTTTATCTGAAATTAACATTTTTCGAAACAGTTAAGTATGAGTTAAATGATAAAATAATGAGTCACGATAAAATTAGACTAGAATCAAATTACAAGCTGTTTAAAAAACAGTTTGGGACAACATACCAATCCTTGGTGTAGTTACACACTAGACGGGAAAAATGCTGCGATTGTATAAAATCGGTGGGTAAAAGTGAAAACTTTAGCTCAAGCAGAACACCAAGTTAAAATTGTACAGGCATTACTAAAATGCATTTTGGTATTTTTGGTTAACCACATATTATATTCGACTAACTAAGACTAACCTCTACTGAAACAATACTCAATACTCATGAAAGAGTTATAGACATCATTTTAATAATATAATATCTGGGTGAGCAAGCTTTTCTCGGTAGTATTACAGCTACTCACTAATAGATGGCAGCAGGAGTTTTCTGTAATAGTTTTACTTTATTGCCAATAGATGTCAGGTATAGATTTATATTTTTTTTTACATACGACATTTTCTAAAAATGAATCCTAGCTAGATCAATTTATCGCCCCCAAAACCCCTTGTACTAAATTTCATGAAAATCGTTCGAGCCGTTTCCGAGATTCAGATTATATAAAAATATATATATATATACACGCATTGCTCGTTTAAAGGTATAGGATATGTACAGTAAAACTTATTAACTTGTATGATGAAAATGCACTAAAAATATAAACACCATAGAGCAGTAAAATTTGATCACCTACAATTAAATTTCCGAATTTTCATATACCTTCGTTTTCTTAGTAATTTTTAAGATCAAATGAAAATAAAAATTTAAAACAGCATTGGCATATTATGTAAAAAAACACAATAATTTTAATTTTGCCAATTTCTTGTGAACAAAAATATCGCCGCGGGATCTCGTCAAGTATGTAACTACACTAGCAATTCGGGTAAACGTCAATTATACTGTGTCCATCCTTTTATTTTCTTTTTGACACATGAGACGAATATAGTAATACCGAAGGGCCAGACATAGTCCCCTTTACGTTTGTCTCTCTCTGGTCCCACGCGTTTGCTATATCTGTCTTATGTGTCAAAAAGAAAATAAAGGAATGAACAGAGTATAGTAAGCAAACGCACGCATGTATGTACCTGTGGGTATGTTGTATACGTGTGTGTATTTAAGGTACCATGTTCAGGATGTTCCTGTTTTCCAGAGACTCCTTCAGCGCGTAGAACAGTTGCAACTGCTGTTCGGGTTTCAGGTTGTATACCTGTAAAGACAAACAAATATAAATATATATCAGGACATTACACAAATCGCAACCTAGCCCCAAAGTAAGCGATAGCTTGTGTTATGGGCACTAGACAACTGATAAATTATTATTATACATAAATATAATAATATCTGGGTGACCGAGCTTTGCTCGGTAGTATTACAGCTACTCACCAATAGATGGCAGCAGGAGTTTACTGTAATAGTTTGACTTTATCGCCAATAGATGTCAGGTATAGATTTATATATATATTTTTTGGTAAATACGACATTTTCTAAAAATGAATCCCAGCTAGATCAATTTATCGCCCCAAAAAGCCCTTGTATACTAAATTTCATGAAAATCGTTCGAGCCGTTTCCGAGATTCAGATTATATAGAAATATATTATATATATTTAAATAAGAATTGCTCGTTAAAAGGTATAGGATATTGAAAAACACCCAGACACTGCTCATCACACAACAAAACATTCATGCTCATCACACAAACATTTACCAGTAGTGGGAATCGAACCCACGACCTTCGGCGCAGACAGCAGGTTCGCTACCGCTGCGCTATTCGGTCGTCAATCAAAGTTTTATATACCTTTTTCTTATAAACTTAAAACTAAACTCCTCCTCCTTCACCTTTCTTAGGCCTGCAACCCTATGTGGATGACATCCAAAAAACTCGCACGAAACGTTTATACCTCTGTGATCGTAGTAGTAGTAGGGACAACCCTCCACCACCCATGGCCCAATCAACTTCGCGGTTATTGGGGCCGAAACCACAGAACACTAAATAGGTACAAAAGACCCACTCCGCACGATGATTTAAAGAAATAGCGACTCTAGCGCTGACACAAAAAGTGCAATTCAGTTCGCAATAGCGCCTGGCCCCGCCCTCAAAATCGACACGCAACAAACGCAATGTTGTAGTCGCTTTCTATCGCCTAACTTTATCTCTTACGACGTACTAGGGCTGCCGTAGTCAGACGGCGCGTAAAATAGACCGTACAGAACTAACGCGTGCAATTCGGCCCGCGAGCGGCAACCATCTGAAATATTGAAGTCCGTGTTGAACCTATTAGTTGATTAGGTTGTAGAAATAAGCAGAGATAACGTAAAACTTGCTTTAATATTACTATTATAAGATTACAATGGCGGTTATAAGTAGATACACACTAGCAACGGCTTATAAAGTAGCAAGACGAAACGCAGAGAAAAAAAGGAATTGAACAGAAATGTGACGCGTCTTTTATAGCCAGCTGATTTTGACAGTTCAACATGGCGTCGGACACAGATTCATAATACAAACTTTACACAGATTAAACAGCGTTTATGGTTTATAAACGACATACTTTCCAACATTTGCCCTTAAACCAAAACGTTGTTTATCAACAAAGGTTAATTTTACTTAGGTGATGCTTGCCAATATACATCTTTTATATTATTATGTACATTAAAGTCAATAATCAAATACAACAAAATATGACTTAACGCAAACATAGCTTAATACTTTAAAATCAATAAAAGTTATACAAGCCAATACTTATGTTATATAATTATTAATAACATAACTAAGCTCTTACCCTTTAACCTTTAAATTTAATTGAATCACAAAGTTATTAAACTTATCTTTAACCAAAGCTTTTGTGAGAATGTCAGCAGTCATTTGTTCTGTGTTGAGATATTTTATATTAATTAAATTTTTACAGACAATATCTCTAATGAAATGATGTCTCATGTCGATATGTTTTGTTCGAGCATGAAACATTGAATTCTCACACAATCTTTGCGCAGATTGGTTATCATTATACAAAGTTATTACAGAATTTAACTTTAAACATTCCATGAAAAAATTTCTTATAAACAAAGCTTCCTTACAAGCATCAGAAAGTGCCATATATTCAGCTTCTGTACTAGACAATGCAACCGGTTTTTGTTTTCGGCTTTCCCAAGATACTACAGATTTTCCTATCTTAAACACGAAGCCTGTATATGACTTTCTATCTACATCACATGATCCCCAATCAGCATCTACAAATCCACTTACATTCAAATTGGATTTTTCGAAAAATAAGCAATAATTTAATGTACCCTTAAGGTATCTTAAAACGCGTTTTGCAGCTTTCCAATGAACTTCAGAATAGCAATCGTTGAACTGACTCAAGTAACTCACCGCGTGAGCTATGTCAGGTCTGGTGCATACAGCGAGATACATAAGATGACCAATGAGGTTTCTGTATTCACAGTTTTCAGATATTTTCTCTGCTCTATTAAGCTTAATTCCGACCTCCATTGGTGTGCCAATTGGCTTGCAATCTTCCATCTTAAATCTTTTCAAAATATTCTTTATGTACGTACATTGATCCAAAGTAATATTTCCGTTTTCCTTGCGGATTCGCATGCCTAAGAATTCATGAGCTGCTCCAAGGTCTGTGATCTCGAACTCTCTCATCAGTTGGTCCTTGATCTCCTTCTTGTCTCGAGCTGAGGATGTAAATAATAATATGTCATCCACATATACAGTAACTATAGCAAGCTTTCCATCTTTGGATCTAAAATATACACAAGGTTCAACAGAAGATTTCTGAAATGACATTTTCTTTGTCAATACTCCACTTATTGTATCATACCAACATTTTGCAGCTTGTTTCAGACCGTAGACGGATTTGTTTAACTTATATACTTTGTATTCCTTCCCCTTTATAACAAATCCTTCTGGTTGAGTCATAATAACATCATCATGCAAATCTCCTCTTAAAAATGCAGTTTTTACATCTAACTGATCAATGTTCAGATTATATTCAACTGCCAAGGCTAATAACATTCTAATCGTTGAATAGCGAACTACAGGAGCAAATGTTTCTTGGTAATCTATGCCATACCTTTGTGTGAAACCTTTTGCAACAAGACGTGCTTTATATCTTAATATTTTTCCATTAAGATCTCGTTTTATCTTAAAAACCCACTTGCATTTTATAGGCCTTTGCCCTTCTTCTGGATCAACTAATTTCCAGCAGTTATTTTTATTAAATGAATCATACTCATCTTGCATTGCGGCACGCCATTTGTCTGCATCTTTGCTGTTCATCGCCTCTTGTACTGTCATCGGCTCATCGGTGCTGCAGCTCAGCATACAGCTCATGAAGCCGGACTCGCCGAGGTCGACCATGCTCTCGAAGCTCGGAGGGTTTGTGTCTTCAGAGCATAGGGATGAGGTGCCTGGAATGTAAGTTTCATCCGAGACGTTATCTGTACTTGGACCTGATGATTCGCCGTTGCCAGTGTCATTCAGTGGTTCGTGTATCTCAATTATTTCCTGCCGTCTTTGTCTCTTCCTTGACTTAGTTATTATGTCATCAGAAAAACATTCTAAAGACTCAGCAGTACACTGACCATGGAGTGACTCTGACTCAGGCATGTGGTTGTCTGACTGTTGCATTGTATTGTCTGTGCTGTCATTTTTGACAGTATTTTGTGACAATGGAATGCTTATAATATCATCATATGACATAATATTATTATTATTTAAACAATTTGAGTGAAATTTATTCTCAAAAAAGACAACATCTCTGCTTTTAATGCAAGTAGTTGGGTTTTCTGGGTCTACCAGTCTATAGCCCTTGCTTTCCTCACAGTATCCAACAAAAATATACTGTTTACTTTTTGAATCTAATTTCTTTCTGTTATGTATTAAGGCATATGCTACACAGCCAAAAATTTTAAAATGACTTATGTCTACCTTTTTTCCAGTCCATTTTTCATGAGGTGTCGCCCCCATGACGGCTTTGGTAGGAGTTCTGTTCTTGATATACACGGCTGTATGCATTGCTTCTGCCCAGAAGCGGTCGTCCAGCCCAGCATCCTGCAGCATACATCTTACTTTCTCGATGATCGTGCGGTTCGCACGTTCACTGACCCCGTTTTGAGCTGGAGAGTAAGGCACTGTTGTCTCGTGCACAATGCCATGCTGCCTCAGGTATGCCTGTAATTGATTATTAATGTATTCACGACCATTGTCACTCCTCAACCTTTTAATTTTCTTCCCTGTTTGGTTTTCCACCAATGCCTTAAATGTTTTGAAGTTCTCGAAAACTTCATTTTTGCTTTTTAGAAAATAAACAAAAGTCCTTCTTGTGTAGTCGTCCGTGAATGTTAAAAAGTATTTGGCTCCCCCTAACGAAGGCGTTGAGAAAGCACCGCATAAGTCTGTGTGGATAAGGTCTAAAATACTTTTTGACCTACTTGCAGACTTCTTAGGAAATGGTATTCTGGTTTGCTTCCCCTGCACACATGCTATACATGATTGAAAATTATTTTCATCAAAGTCAATACCTGTGGCCATCCCATTCTTTAATAAGTACATACTTCTAGAGTTGAGATGAGCGAGCCGCCTATGCCATAGCTCCTGTGTTTCTTTACAGGTGGATGGTTCGCCTCTCGAGGTTGACGACATCAGTCCCACCTCATTTGTCCCTGTCATCCCGGAAACCTGTGAACTTAATACAGTCTCTGACACAGAACAAAGAGAATATCTGGCACCATCCGAAGCTGAGATCCTAGGTACAGATCCTAATGTTTTTAATTGATAAACATTATTGACAAGACGGGCTGTAGCCACAATATTATTAGTATTACAATCTACTATTTGACAACATTTTGAATCAAAAATAATTTTGTGTCCTTTTTTAGTTACTGAACTAACAGACAAAAGATTTGTTGTAAGATTTGGCACAAAATATACATTAGTTATAGTTTTTATACAGTTTGGTAATCTAATTTTTATATTACCTTTACCAATTGCCGACAACTTGTCTCCATTTGCAATGTTGACATCAATCGGGTGTATTTCGGTATACTCCGAGAATAGTTGTCTATTATTGCTGAAAGAGTTCGTCGCACCGGAGTCCAAGACCCATGCGTCCTGCTGCACGCCTGCGGAGAGAGCTGTGAAGAAGGTTCCGTTCTTACTTGTACCGGTGTCCTTGTTCTTGCTAGCTCCGGGTCCTTGGTTCTTGTTGTTAAAACACTCTTGCGACTGAGTCTTCTTATTATTATTAGCTCGCGGGCAATATCTTGAAGTATGTGCTAATTGCTTGCACCGGAAACAGCGAACAAACTTCTTTGTAGTCAAAGCTGTCTCACCTTCATTGCTGGTACGCCTTTGATCCTCTTGAAGTAATTTAGCCTTCACGATGTCACTTGATAGTTTGACATTATTGTTCTCAAGTGTCATTATTAACGGATCATAGTCCCCGGGTAGGCCACTTAACATAATCACGGCGACAAAATCATCGTCGAGCGGTGATCCTATGTCACTGAGTTGTTGTGAAGTTTCTATAATTTTTGATAAGTAACTGTTCATATTCACACACTCAGAATATTTCATAGAGAACAAAGTTCTAAGCAGTCCTAACCTGCGACTCAGGCCTCTGTCTTCATATGCTTTGCTCAGATTATCCCACGCTTCTCGCGCTGTTCTGGCTGTCCGCACATGTGGATACGCTGCTGTACTCACGCAAAGACAGATTTTTGCGAGCGCCTTCAAGTCTTGCTTCTCGTCCATGCTGCCCTCAGAAGTAACACAATTCCATAGGTCTTCGTGAATTAATAACATTTTTACCTGGAATTTCCAGTTGTGGTAATCTTGAACCCCCTTTAGTTTCTCTACGGGGCCGACGATTCCATGTGAGTGGCCGTTCGTAGACGCCGCCATGTTCCACGTGGTCAGGTTTTAATTTTTAACGCGCCTAATTGCAAGAAAAATTTTACGTCGCGGTACGCGCTGGGCCCATAACCTGTTGAACCTATTAGTTGATTAGGTTGTAGAAATAAGCAGAGATAACGTAAAACTTGCTTTAATATTACTATTATAAGATTACAATGGCGGTTATAAGTAGATACACACTAGCAACGGCTTATAAAGTAGCAAGACGAAACGCAGAGAAAAAAAGGAATTGAACAGAAATGTGACGCGTCTTTTATAGCCAGCTGATTTTGACAGTTCAACATGGCGTCGGACACAGATTCATAATACAAACTTTACACAGATTAAACAGCGTTTATGGTTTATAAACGACATACTTTCCAACAGTCCGGACCCCTACTTGTAGCCGGGACGGTCACGTGATAAGTGAGACTGCCTGCCGAAACGCGAGAGGGCGCCCGTTCGGTACTCTTAGCGTATTCCCGGGGCGCTTTCTTGACTCCCTACAACCGAACGCGACCGGGGATCACGTCACCAAAGTGTTACCTGTTGCAGCAGTTTCTGCGGCGTGGCGGTGCGGATGAAGCTGGTGATGTACACGTTCACGAACGTCGCCATCAGGAACTGGCAGTCGAAACGGTCCATTATGCCTCCGTGACCGGGGATCACGTCACCAAAGTGTTACCTGTTGCAGCAGTTTCTGCGGCGTGGCGGTGCGGATGAAGCTGGTGATGTACACGTTCACGAATGTCGCCATCAGGAACTGGCAGTCGAAGCGATCCATTATGCCTCCGTGACCGGGGATCACGTCACCAAAGTCCTGCAAAAGTATTAAAGTATAAAGATAATCAATGCCCAATCAGATCAAAATCTTAACGGTGTAGAAGCCGTATTTAAGCGATTTTGAATGACATTTTATTTAAAACCTATAAAGAAAATTACTTTCAAATTTAAACGTCATGTATTTTGGGCCTTTAATCTAAAATCGCTTAGAAGCAGAAACATGATTAAGTAGATAAAATTTTATCGATAGAAATTTATCCCAAAAATTGCTCCAAAATCTCAGTTTTTCTACTTTTTATCGGAAACTACGATGAATGTAATTATAATTTTTGTTTTAATGTATCGGTTATCATAATATCAAAAACGCTTAGAAAGAGATTTTTGATAACTGGCTTAGTTTTTGAGTAATTAGGTAGAAAGTCGTTTTTTCTGTTATATTCTTCTTATTATATTCTTCGCGACGCTGCATGTCGCACCTACCAACGAATTCGTGAGAGTGAGAAAGACAAAAATAAATTCAATAAATCCCCTTAAGGGCAAATGAGGAAATGTAGCATGACTTATTTTACCATTAATACAATTTAGTTATTTCTTCTACATTTATCCAGAAAGGCTCAAAAGCCTTATTTCTGTAGAGCGTAACGAAACATGAGACGTCATGAGTTTTGTGTGTCATTGAAGTCGTTTCTTGAAAACAATATTAGCTCACCTTGATCTTAAAAGCTCGTTTGAAGCCAGACGCGAAGAATCCTCCGAAGGGACCGATGACGGAGCTGAAGATGCTGAGAGCCAGCGAGTGGATCATGAACGGGTACATGTTGAACTTCTCGCGACCAAACTGGAAACGCACAATTGTACACCTTAACACACGACATTATTTATATTTTGAAGACAACAAACACACGCGCACGCATGCACGCACACGCACGTACGCATCCACACGCATACACATAGTGCTTCATAAGTATTCTCCCACTAGGTGTTCTTGCAACTGGGTGTTCAAGTTATTTTTTATTTATTTATTATTATTCAAGATATCAAAAAATATTTTTTTTATAAACAACATGAGAAGTCCCCACATAAATCGCTTGGGATTTTTGCGCAGCGACATAATTTCTTACATTTACTTGTTAGTTTGTTACATAACATGTATGACATTTTGTGTGGTATTACTTTTAATAAACTTGAATAAAAATATTGACGTACACTTAAACACTTCAATCTGCAAATCCGAAGAAGAAACACTCTTACACTCTAAGATTCTACGGACTCATGTTTCACACAAGCAAACACAATATTAAGCCCAAATTGCTTCTTGAAACCTTCGTTCAATATTAAAAAAAACCCTTTTATGTGAATGAAGATCACAAACCCTGCCAATCAAACTCTACAGTGTAAGCCTTCGCAAAGTGCAATTTAGTAGCGAAAAAACCAATCAAAATAATCTTGTTTTACAGAATCATACCACTTTCATGAGAGGCTGCAAGAACTGAGGCGGCGTGTAGTCCTGCAGGCGGAACAGCGGCGAGGGCTCGCAGTCCATGGTCATGCGGCCCAGCGACTCCGAGTACTCGATGGGGCACACCAGGTACGGATACTGCGACATCATGTACGACATCTGGAACGGAGAATGAAGATACTCTTCATCTCTTATTCAAAGGATAAGCACGCACGCACCTCGTTGCTATGACGGTGAAAAAGAAAACCTACATGTCAGACACTATATTAATGGTAGCTAGTAGTAGTACCTACTATATTTCTCTCATACGATACGAAAAGGAGTCCCATATCCAGTATAGGGCCGTAATAAGAGGATGAGACAAGATATAACTAGACAAAACATCATTAAAACGCCAGCCTGTGAGTTGATGATTTTAAGTATGTGAAGCTTGCAAAACTACATTTAGCAGTGTGTGAGGCATATTGCTCTCTTTTACTGCTGAGAAAATATTATTTACTATAATTATGAATAAATCATGCTTATGAGTTCTCGATTATATCATCAAATATGTGGTGAAGCTGAAAGAGACCCGTGACCAGAAGTGAGCCGGCGGGTAATTCACATTTGTTCCATGGAACAAGATGAGTCTATCCCCTTTGTTCCATAACCATAACGCATTGTTCCATAGAAAAATTGGGAACAACCCGGACTATAGTTTAAGACGAAAACATACCACAAGTCCGAAGGCCACAGTGGATACGCCACCGCCGATAAACCCTTCCCAGGTCTTTTTAGGACTGAGCTTGATGAGTGGGGTCTTGCCGAAGAAGAAGCCAAACACATACGCCATCACGTCGTTGCAGATTATCATCGACACTGGTACGATGAACCAGATGAGCCCTGCAATGTCATGTTATGTTGTTGTAATGTTTTTGCTTTTTTTATATGGGTATATAATCAAATCTGTGTTTCCCGCATCGTACGACCTAGGTGCTTTTAAAAAAAGAGTGAATAGGCATCTTCTAGGTAAGCGCGCTCCATCTTCGACCACATCATCAGATGAGATTGTGGTAAAGCGTAAACGTTTGTTGAATAATAATAATAAGAATAATAGTTTAAAAAACTAAAAAAAAACACGCTCTATCACTCTTGCTCGCATGCAAAGTATGCGAAAAGAAATTAATTAAGCCTGGCGAATTTAATTAAGATAATTGGATATTTTAATCGAATTATTGCATTGTCATCGGTCTTTGACGGGTGTGCAAAGTTTGAATTAAATCTGATCATTCAAAGTAGGACAAAATCGAGCTCAAAGGAGTCGGTTACAAACATACAAACATACAGGTGAAGCTAATAAAAGCGTATTAATTAAAAAAAATGAGGATGCATCATGTGACATCCTATGCATATACTGTGACGATGCCTACCCCTGCTAAGGAGGTGCTGTTCTTTCTTGGCGGCAATCGGACTAGCAAAGTATATCTAGACAGTTGTGGTGAGCTCAATAGATTGAGGACGGTCAATGTCCTACTCATGCTGGGTGCAGAGAACCCCCGTGCTTAAGAAGATGATTCATGTATGTACAGTCGCGGAATGAAAAGGTTCGTCACCTTAGTGTCGATATTCGTTTGCACTAGTACTCTAGTACTGCAAGAGTCCATTATGCCAACATTCCAGTGCAAGAAACAGCGCTGCTAACATTTGAATAAATATGACGTTTGCTATCGAATAAGGTTTTGCTTGTTTTTTCTATCCCGTCAATGTGTTACCAAAATGTATAAAACCTTAGTTATTTAGGAGAAATTATGATATTTTGAAAGTATGACATTTGATATTGACCGATTGACAATAGTTTTAACAGAAATAATAATGTCAGGTTGAATTAACAAGAAGGTTGCAGTTTATCCATAATAATCTTGTTGACAAGATAAATAGTCAAACTACCTTGATCTGAACAATTTTGAACTTTACTAACGAACAGTTAAACTTTATTTTCTCTAACTCGAGTCTATTCTGTAACATAGTTACAAAACGTAATATGTGCTCGTGATACGTTAAACGAATCAATTTGAAAATCGACGAACCTTTTCGTTCCGCGACTGTTGTTTTTAACAAAATCGCTGCTATATCTTAAAAAATTACTGTTGTGTGTTTTTAGGAGATTTTTAAAATGGTTTTTCTAATTTCACAGATAGCAGATGAGATAGCAATACGGTAACTATGTGTATATCACAAAAATCTACTATTTTTATTTTTAATAAACTCTACCACATCTAATGAAATGAAATCAGTGTTTGACTTTTTTAAAATTAAATAGCAATTTATCGCAAAACCTATACACGGAGTAAATTTAATTCCATGTTTGTATAAAGAGTATTAGAGGAATATTAAAACATTCAAATTACGGTTGGTCCACTTCAAACGACATTGTATGCTAATTATCCTGCGTTTGGTACGAACTATGAATAGCATAAAGTTGATGATTGTCATTTTATGAGTAGTTACAAAGAGACTGGTTTTATAAACTGTAGGTAGGCAATGAGCCTTTGCTGTATCATCACATCACACTGATATTATAAAGGCGAAAGTGTGTGTGTTTGTGTTAGATCGTTTTTGTACCTAAACTGTAGGTAGTCAATGAGACTTTGCTGTATCATCACAGGCCACAGCACATTGTTATTATAAAGGCTTGTGTGTGTGTGTTAGATATTATAAAGGTGTGTGTTAGATTTACCGCCATGGCCAAAATTTGATCGTCAGGAAATTACTGAAATGTTTCACGCTTAGATAAACTGCAGATGCAAGACATATTATGAATCGCTTATGTTATTTCCTTCGCCCGTTATACAAATAAAGCTATATTTGAAGTGACGATGAGAGCTATTGGCACAGAGTACCGACTACGAGACTGCTATTGAAATATTGACGTGAATGGGCCCTTTGTTCTGAGCAGACTCGAAGAGTGAAGGAGCTCATTTGAGCGCAAAATCTATATTAATGCAGGCAAAAGGTAGATTCTGATCAGGGGCCGTACCACCATCTCTTAAAGGAGTAATGTTGCAGTAGTGTTTTGACATTTTCATTCTATGATTGTATGAAAATATTAAAACAGTACTGCAGCATTACTGCTTTAAGAGCGTTCATGCAAAACGGCGCGCATCGCGTTTCTTGCCATACTAAATTGGTTTTCGTTGGCGCTGACGCAATTTTGCGCTAATAATGCTATTACAAAAAAAATTATAGTAAAATAAATATACTACTTATTAAAATAGTAAATAACCAGTGACAATCTAGGCGATTCTGTTGTGCAAAATCTCTAAACTAAACTAATTTAAAATAGTGCTATCCTTTTCCATAGGGAGCAGTTTGAAAAGGATAGCACTACTTTAAATTAGTTTAGTTTAGAGATGTTGCACAACAGAATCGACCACATTGAATACTAATTGAATTAAATTACTATAATTCAGAAATAACAAAATATCTTGGATTTTATCCTAAAATAATACGTTTAATTTATCGAAAAAAGCTAAAAATGACACTTTTCGGTTTATGGTTTTTGAATGAAAATCTAGGAATATCGTGTTTTTTTTGAGACACTTTTTAGTAAATGTTATTAATTTTCTAAATATGTCATTGTTATAAGTTTGTGTTAAGAAACATGGCAAATATCTTGCATTTGCGAAGAGCGTCGACCGCTATTTTAGCAAACAGCCTATAGTTCTAGTGAGAAAGTTATACACATATTTTAAAATATTTTTGAGACAAGTTCTAGATTATGAAATGCCAAATAATATGAATTCAATTATCTAATCTATAATTGAACACATAACTATTTTATGTTCCTTCGGAAATCGTAAATTTTGACTCAAGCATAATACTAACGCATGAACCGCCTTAAGAGATGGTGGTACGACCCCCTGATTTGCCCTGTGAATGACTACAGTCAATCGTAATAATTTAATAGCTCATAACTTCATAACTTATGACGCTCAATTTCAACTATCAAACGAGAAATTTTAACAATCTGCCAACATAATTTGAATTTGCTGTTTGATAAAAATTGAAATCTTTACGTTTTCTGAAAATCAGTGATACTTTTGGTCAATTTGTACCACGCCAATCGCCTCGACTGTCTGTATAATCCGAGTTCAAATGGCTTCCATAAATCATAAATCCCATACCTCAAATAACATCTTCTTTATTTTACAATTTTTATACTTTTATTTAAAGACGTCAAATTCCAGTTAACTCATAAGGCCCTGTGTCTAAAATGCAAAAGTTAAATGCGTCAGAAACAATATTATAGGCTTCTTTTTTAAAAGTATGCACAGTTGAACACTACCAAACCGCATTATCCTTTTGAGCCAACACTGCTTCATCATTGATTAAACTATAGCTGTGGCTATAGTCTGTAAATAACTGCATCTTCAAACAATGAAGTATTATAGGCCTTGGGAGTATCTGACGCCTTTCGACACGCTCCATATTGAGACACAATACTGCATAGAAATGAGACGTGTAAGGTGTAGGGAAGTTTCATACTAACAATGTACGTAGCTATCATAGTGTCAGCACCACTTACCACTTATTATACTGGTACCTTCTGGGTAACATCACAATATGGCGTCTAATAATAACGTATTGTTTACATAGAAGTCTGAACGTAATGTGGAGAAATATTAATACCTATGACGTTAATCATTAATTTTAAATATTTGGATTTTAAAACACTATTTTTAGACGCGTCGAATTTGTTTAGTTTATAGATTTGGCATCAATGTGTGCTTGTAAAAGAGAATTGGTAAAGTTTGTAAAGTCTAGGGTCTTTACTATCTTATTCAATTCACAAAAGTGGAATAAGTAAGAACGTAAATAGTGGAACAGTAACGGTGGAATAGTTATTTTCAGTGTTGTCTCTGTTTGTCATCAGGGATTTGTCATTCGAATGAAAGAGACAAAACAGAAAATAGCTATTGCACCGCTTTTTCAGGTTTATGAATAAGAGGGTAAGTCTCCTGTTGATGCTCTGGTGTCGCAGCGAAACGTAACAAATGTTATGGTATTCTGGACTTCTGTCTGCTGAAATTGACGTCTACGTAGATTTTACACTTAATTAAAAATGTCGCTGATATTAATTGGCCAATTAAATACAAATCAGTTATCATGTACTTATGTTTATCAGTGGCAGGTACTGGCTAATTAAGTTATGGCATCTTAATGAGCCACTATCAGTCAGGGGTTACCGACCCGTAATCACCGTGAGAAAATCATATCATGTTCGCAACATTGCATTATGCCTACCTAATAAATTCAACTAAGTAAATCTTATTTTATTATATTATTTAATTTATTTTTTTGATTTGACGACCGTAGACGACATGGTCTGGCAATGGACATTGAACTAAATTTGATTTTAAGTTTTGATGCAAATATAAAATATCTCCATTCTTACACAAATGATAATTAATTACAGTTGGGATTTTTTTCTGAAATTCGTTTCACATTCAAAATCATTGTGATGCAAGGGTGTAAAGTAGGTTATTGCAAGCAGTAACAAGCCCAAGCCGAAGACGAGGGTTATTGATTTCACGAGTTTGCCTACCCACGTATTATACGACGTTTTTCAATACAGTTTTTAAACATAGTGTACTTTTATAGGCGTATTATTTAGATTTGAAAATTAAATCTCATTACAGTAGAATCTGAGTAAGTGAGAAAACTCTTTTAATGAGACTATTTGCCAGGTCCCGTCATTTTGCCCTCCTAACTCTGAAACTCGGGTTATTGAGAAACCTCTGTATGAGAAAAAGAGATTTCGGCTCACTTAACCAGGTTTGACTGTATAACCATAGTAATCACTAATCAGTAACTGAGTGATTTAAGTTTTTCTATCAGCCCTAAAATATCGAGACTGTACGTATTACATGAAGACCCTAGCATAAGTCGTACGATATAGATAAGGCGGTGTGACACATTATCGCCGCGTGGCCACTGTCAGGGACGGGAAGCCATTCAACCGGCCGCGCTAACTGGGGCAGATAGATATAGGAAACATGGCGGGGGACGTGCTAACTCATACGAAGACAAATGGTACTATTTTTATCACCACAGACGTACAGGGATTGGTCCGCACTGATCTAATACCTACATAACAATTGAAAGAAATATTTTTTACTATAATTGTTAAAAAAAACGTATCGCAAAGTTGAAGTGGCCATGGGCGGACACATGTCTCGTAGAACCGACGGCCGTTGGGGACTCAAAGCGCTGGAATGGTGACCCCGCCCGGTAAAGCGCGGTGTTGGCAGACCTACGACCAGATGGACTGACGACTTAAAAAAGTCGCAGGAAGGCGCTGGATACAAGTGGCGCAGGCCCGTGCGGACTGGAAATCATTGCAGGAGGTCTCTGTCTTGCAGTGAACGTCCGTCGAACGAAACGAACGAACGCAAAAACAAAAAAATAGATTTATTTCTTCTTCTTAGTCGTTCACTCTTGACAGAGTGGTCGTGGTTATACTTTTACGATGTGCAATGATGAGCCACTGCTGCTTTAGCGATAGTTCTCCAACGGCTCTTGTTGGCGGCATTGCGAGAGCACTCAATAATAGAGGAACCTGTAGCACTCCGGATCTGCAGGGCTAGACAATGTCACCTAAGCGTTAAGCGTAGTCGCTAGTAGAAAAACCACGTGACCGAATCTACCTAGTCTATGGTTAGCGTTGTTGTCGGCTGTCAATTGGAATTGTCATGTGACGTATCTGTCATTTGCTGAGCGCCGATGTCAATAATTACTAAATTATTAATTAATTAACTATTAATTAACTATAGCACTGCAAGGAATATACTACTCTCTAACGATAGAACTTTAAGTTCATATGACTTCTAACTCTAGCAACCGCGACCACACTGAAATAACTAACACTAGTTTAATTAACTATCAGCAAAATAAACACTCGAAAATCCAAAAAAACACGCCACGATGTTTTAAACGAAGTTGTGAACTTCGTCTAAAACACCACACACTACAAAAGCAAAACAAAATGGAGTCTTGTTGTGATCTCAATTGTTGTACCAAAGACTAAAGAGTACTAAAAATCCCAACAATTCCGCCATTTTGTAGCGTACAATGACGAAGTACGCTAAAAGTTATCTACAGGGTATGAGCGATCGCTAAATAGTCGTAGTCGAATTTCAAAAACAGCGTGATTTCCTCTATTCTGTCACTTGGTTTTTCTACAGTCACGTGATGGTCACGTGGTTTGTCCATACATTTTGTCGACTAGCGTTAACGCCAAACGCTTGCGACTTTGTCTAGCCCTGCAGATCTGTCCACCTGAGTGGTCCACCTCGTTGGGGATCGACCAGGCGGACGCGTGCCTTCCACTCGCCCTTGAACCACCAGATGTTCGATGGTATCTGCCCTTCTTGATATGTGTCTAAAAAACTTAAGGATTCGCAATTGTACATGCGACGAAAGATTTATTTACAGTTGTTAAATAATAAGTGTGCTCGCGCACATATTTTCATGTTTTGTGGCCATTTGACAGGCAAGAGTATCGGGTCGGTACACAATTGTAGGTTCTAGTATAAGTCGTAGATAAAGGCAGAAACATACTTGCGTGTCGTGTCGTGTCGTGGCGCTTACTGTCGTGACTGTGAGTGTGCACACTACCGTGTCGTGTTGTGGCGCGTTCTGGCGTTATTTCGGAACAGTATGTGTCGAAACTTTGCAGCGTTTAAAAGTATATAATGTTGTCTTTGGACTCAGATAGTGATTTTGATGAAGATCTGCAATTTCTCTTAGCAATGAAACTTATTGAGAGCAAAAAAAAAGAAAAGAAGGTACTGGGTTCACCCTGTAAACAGAGAGAGACAGATAAAAGGCGAATTTCATCGTCTTGTTAAGCTGTTCTATAAACTCGTCCGTCTTTTTATTAAAATACGCAGCTGACAACCATCCGCTAGTAGTTCTCGTTGATGACTGATGCGCCACGCGCCGCGGGTTTGGAAACACATTTGCCTGGCGTGTCGTGTCGCGTCTGGCGCTCTGGCGCAGATCGGTGGCGAGCAGTCGGCGCCACGACAGGTCGCGACACGACACGCCACTCCACTATAATGTGTCTCTAGCCATACTAAATGTATGAAACCGATGTGCTCCTGGCGCGTCACGACACGCCACGACACGCAAATATGTTTCTGCCTTAAGGCGGTGTGACACTGCGCCGCGTGGTCGTGGTCAGAGCCGTCCATGCTAACTGAAAAAAAAATGGAGGAGAGACTAATACTAAGACAAATGATAATATTTTTATCACCGCAGATGTGCAGAGATTAAATAAGTTATAAAAGATGAAAAAAAGGAAAAAAACAAAAAATGAAGCCATTGTTCACCATCTGGAGTCTAGACGAACGCTTACAGTAAAACGGAAACAATAATAACTCACACATTAAATCCATTAATTCCCCTTTTTAGAGTCAATGTCAATGAGAGGCATTGAGGAAAATCATATTTTCTGTATGTAGGTAAATTATAGTTTAAGTTAATTGTCCATTGTAAATAGCTTAGATGATCTAGTATTTAGTTAACTACCTTAGAAGTAAAAAACTCCCTTATAGTATGGAAGTTTATTGGACATTGTGTGCCTGTTCAGAAAAATATTTCTTTGTCTATATATCTCTCTAATATGTTAATTCTCGAGCCAATTTTGTCCTCCGAAACGGCTCGACCGATTGTTTTGAATTTTTTTGTGTTTATTTGATAGGTGATGAAGAAAGGGTTAAGGAGTTTTTTTTTTTATTTTTTTTTTTTTTTTTATTTTTTTTTTATCTCAAGAGATCACGACACAGAGGCAGGTCAGCTAGTTGTAATATTATATAGCCCTTTAATTCTGCAAAAATACTTTTAGCAGCGATGAGATAACATCAATGCGCTGATTGGTTAATGCTTGCGTCAGTTGGCTGCTGATGGCTGCGTTGCTATGGTTACAGTCGATGGTTGGCCGATGTAAAATTTTATATTTTTGTGAATCACATCCCAGGTGTATAGATATTTCATTCCACGAAGACGCGCCCCACACTGTCAAAATCGCTTGTTTCATTCGGTTCGTATGGAATTTCACAGAGTGGGGCGCGTCAACGTGGATTGAAAAATCTATACACGGTGACTTTTTTATCGTCTTACAAAAACGGTCCTAAGTATGAGTCCGATGTAAGAAATCTCTGAGCACTTTTAAAAATGACGCCAAGCCAATACACACATCAGCAAAAAAATCGACAATTTTGAAAAAATATGAAACACATTGTCACGAAGTGAACTTTGTCACAAGTCATGACAAACTTTAAAAACCAATAGCGAAGGGTTGCGTCAAAATTCCACTCATTCGTGGCCGTGCGCTCTATACTTTGAAATTATAAAATTTGACTCTTTAAATATATTCTTTATTTTTTTTATTCTTTAACAGTGGACGGTAGGCATTGTGTACTTTAATTCGTTTGCATTTGTAAGACGATAAAAAAATCACCGTGTATAAGTTATAAAATACTTTGAAAGTGATAGTGAATTACTATCATGCAAGCACGTCTCATTTTCGAGGATACCTTGAATTCCCTCACAATAACGATGGTATGTACTTGCCTTCAAAGATGTTCTGTATGATGAGGTAGCTCTGCGTGACGACGATGAGCAGCGCCACGTGGGTCCACGCGAACAGGCTGAACTGGCGCATGTAGTAGCGCTTCACCAGCGACAGCACGAACCACACGAAGCCCACGCAGTACAGGCTGAACGAGATGAAGCGGTGGTACGTGACCAGGAAGCGCAGGTAGTCCTGGAAACGGATTCCTCATCAGACTGTAGAGTTAGTACAAGTTTTGTACATATATCGTGTCGACTTGCTTCGAACAAACGGAACGGCTATTTTTTTTACTATAACCTGTGCTATCGTGTATATACAACGTGCAGGTTACTTGCCATATAATTAGTCGAAAGCCTTGTAGCGGTCTTCGATAGCTGACGATAGATGGCGTAACCAGTACCCTAGCACACGCTGACGGAGCTTTCGACGAGCGTGCTATATAAATAGAAGTTCTGACGTCACACGCTCGGATCACAAGCGGTCCCCAGGCACAACATCTGCCTGGAGGGAAATGTCCCTATTGCCTTAACAACCGGCAAAGCCTCAAGTAGGGGACGATATATAGATGCATGAAAAAATATCACAAGAAGTCTAGCTCATATCCTGACGGAACTAGAGGGGGTTCAAAAATGATCATAAATTTTAAGTGACATCCCTAAAAAACAGCTCATTCAATATGAATGAACTAAGAATAATTCATCATTATTCCCTTTTCACTTTTCATTATTATCACAGTTAGGGTTATTAAAAATATTTTTTCTAAATTAATTTATAAGTTTTGTATTGAAAATAAAACAAAATAATTGGGTCTTCTTATCTCCATTAATATGTTTCTAGGATCATGAAAAAAGGTTAGCTGCGGGCACACTACATTGTGGTCGATTCTGTTGTGCAAAATCTCTAAACTAAACTAATTTAAAGTAGTGCTATCCTTTTCAAACTTCTCCCTATGGAAAAGGATAGCACTATTTTAAATTAGTTTAGTTTAGAGATTTTGCACAACAGAATCGACCACATTTTGTCACTTACTAAAATAGTCACATAGCGAAAGCGCTCTATAGGTGCCTGGATAGGTTTAACATCCTTTAACTAAAGGGAAATGACCATGTATGTATGAAATCCCGTATCAAGCTGAATCAAAACCAAATTTATTTTTTATAGACTAAGTACGGTCTCCACGTTAACTCCTACAACTGTTACTTTTAAGCTATTGCATAGCTTCTATCGCGGGCCTTGAGCGTGGAGACCGAATCCAGAAATTCCGTAACGAAAATAACCTAACACGTTTTAGTTTTATGAATAGCAGAACTTTTAATGACTTTTTGAAATATCATGCTTGTCTCTTTAGTTCAGCAACTCGTCTCTAGGTGGCATTGGTTGTATAATTATAATTGCGTAAGTTGATAAAAACAGCTATGCAATAACTTGAACAGAGTGCCACACGTCTTTTTTTTTAATTAACATCGGGGTTCGTATGTTATAGGCAAACCAACAAGTTGTACTTCTTAGTAAAATCAGTATGACGCGAAATGTTATTGGTGTATGTATACCTTTGCTCATTCTCTTTTGAATTGATCTGTCTACCGCGAGTGATAAAAAAGATAAATGAATCGGCACCATAATTTACAATCAATAGCAAAGTAATCAGGCTATTTATAAATCGAGCTGTAGGATAGGAAACCCTTACCCACAGATTACTACCCTTACCTGATTTGATCACAAAATAGTGAGAGTAGATCCCAAAAAAATGGAGAGAGAAAGAAAACAATTCACTTTATTCATAACTTTGATCAGATGTTTGTGACACTGATAAAAATCCAGACATGGATCAACTGTACAATAGTGTAGTTTGTAGTTTGAAATTAAAAATCGATCTCACCGATCTTCTTTAAATAGCCAGTCGCTAACAGCTCATAATTCAGTTAATCTGCAGTTTATAATGAATCAGTAAATATAAATATAAGATAAATAAATAAAATTATCGAGCCAATAATGCTGTGTATTTTAATTAGTTCACATATTAATGTATCTACTGTACATTAAGGTAGATTGCTGACAGCGATTTACACAATACAACAATATTTCGCGAATAGCTAACGGAAACCGTCTGTTGTAACCTTTTATTACGAAGTAAGTTAAATACTTACTTCGTAAAACCGCGAAGAAATTGCTCACTATACGTATTAATATCACAATTTGAATAACCGAACGTGGCCAAAAATTGCCTAATTCATATTCATGTTATTGTAGAAACGCGAACTACTAATTAATTAACTAACCATTTACGTCTTACATGGGTATCTACTTAATACTCATACAATGATTTCCCATGGGTGAATTGTGGTTTTATAAAAAAGGGTTAAGGCTAAGTAATGAGCTTAGTTCAGGCATAATTATGTACATACTAATATTAAACTCTACCCAAGTTTAAGTTTATTTTCTTTACAAACAGTGGCCTCTCTCCGGACCCTCACTTTTGCTATACCGGCCTTATGTGTCAAATAGAAAAATAATTGGTCAAATGCGAGTCGGGCTCACGCACTGAGGGTTCCGTACCATCAAGACAAATTCCAGCAAAAACATCTCTGCCCAAGTGCCCACCGAATACAAAAACGGGCAAAAAATCGAGTTCGTTGTATGGGAGCCCCTTTCAATTTTTTTTTATTAATTTAACTATTTATTTTTGAAGTGAATATGTAACTAAATATCCTGCGAATATTTTAAGGGTCTACCTTGCCGTTATCAATATCGAGCAAAAACAAGCAAAATGAACACGTTTCTTGTATGGGAGCAAATATTTAAGGGATATTTATTTTATTCAATTTTTTAGTATTTGTTGTTATAGCGGCAACAGAAATACATCATCTGTGAAAATTTCAAGTGTCTTACTATCACGGTTCACGAGATACAGCCTGGTCACAGACGGACGGACAGACGGACGGCGAAGTCTTAGTAATAGGGTCCCGTTTTTACCCTTTGGGTACGGAACCCTAAAAATGAATGGACACGGGTATATAGGTAGGCCATTTTTTCATCGACGTCTCCACCTAACTGAAGCCTATACAAGTCAGTTTTATTAATAATATTTAGCCTACTCAGATTTAGTTCCGTGCTAGAATCGAGGCTAAGTCAATTAGAGGGATTCGGGCTATATCCGATAGCCTCAATGTGACTTCTCGAAGGTAACAATATGATAACGTGTTTACGTAACCTTTATATTTTCGTAAGCGCGTGCAGTTTGTTAAGGTTTCAATTTTTGATGTTTGAATGGCTCAATCACTTTACTTTTTAATATTTGTTTCATGGATCTAGCATACACTTTCCTAAATTGTTAGGTTAGGATCAAGAAATTGTTAGCTTGAAAAAATGTTAGGTTGAGTGGATTACGGTTTGGACCAAGATTGTTTTCCATATTTGCGCTATCCGGAAATTATTAAGTACCTACAGATTTCTTAAGTTCCTATACCCTCGTGCTTCAGAGAGCCTTAAAAGCGATCGAGCTTAAAGGTCATGCCACACAGTCGTAGTTTATAACAAAGACGCCAGACAGTGTGGCAGTCACGTCCTGCCGAGCGGGGCGGCGTCTTGCCGGGCAGGTAGATACTTCACGAGGCTAAAAACCCTAAAAGCCGACTGCCCTGCTCGTTCCATCTCCGGTCGGAAATATTACCGCCTCACAGATCTATGAAAGTAAGATAATAGTATACATTCTACGCCTTATCTCCTGAACAGATTACTTATCTCTGCTGAAACAACGCCCTGGCCAAAATACGTTCGACATTACCTATATGTTAGATGTATAAGGGCCTTAAATGATTATCAGGACCAAACGCCAATAAATCACAGCACGTCGCTGTTTGCGCCTCATCAATCAAATTCCTGATTGATCAATGAGACACTGTTGCTAGGGTTGCCAATAATTCCAAACACGCAAGTATGTATTTCTTTTATTATGTTATCAAAAGTGTATGTCTCCTTCCTTTCGAAGTAAGTAATCAAAGGTAATATTTAGAAACAAAACATAGATATTCCTGCCCTTCAGTATTTTGTAGTTTTACTTAAGTAACAACTTTGCTTTTATGAACACTGAATACACATTTTACATTCAAAAATAGGCAATATGTTAGGATAGGAATAGGATAGTATATATGAAAGACAAAGATATTTTTGTCAATATACAAGTTCAACATAATTCTGAGCAATTACTATAAAATAATACTCACAGTTCTATTGATCACCACACCAAAGTAGTCAATCAGGTTCTCTCCATAGAAGAAGTAGTTGGAAGTCAGCAGGAAGTACCAGGAGAGGGAACGGAACCACGGCAGGCCGTGCACTCGGTACACTGCGTAGCCAATGTTGATAATCTCTTCGAAGCATTTCACTTGGACACACAATACCTGTTGTAACAGAATAAAATTTGAACAGATATTTGGCCAGTGGGCATCTTAAGAAAAGTTTTTGTGATGAGGTGATGAGAGTTACGCTCAGAAAGTATCTCTACATTAACAAATCAGAAATGGGGAGATTCACCAAAATACTTGAATAGCTTAGCTCAACCTGTCAAATAACTGAAGAGATTATGAAGAAATTCTAGCTGCTGGATAAGGAAATCTGTGATGATAACAGTACTACATAGTTACTATATAGTTCAACAGTTTATGTCCACAGAGTAATTTTTGTCTTCAAAGCATCATAAATGAAGGCAGTAATGAGAATCTGCATAGATATTTGTACATAGATATTTCAATCCATAAAGACGGCCCCCACTCTGTCAAACTCCATTTGAATCAAATGAAACAAGCGATTTTGATGAGTGGGGTGTATCTCCCTGAAAATATCTATACCCTTTATTGTAATGTTATAATGATGTTGTAGATGGATTATAATGAATCTAAAGTGAGTTGTGATGACCAAATGCTATGTAATTGATACTTAACAGTTATCATCAGAGCCAAGGGTCCACCGTAAATGAGTAAACAGAAGCCTCCAATCATCAGCCAAGTGAAGATGCCTCGGATCACCCAGTTTCTCCATCTACAAGAGGATCTCAGTCATTAATAAAACTTATATAATACTCGTATCATTATGACCTTTTTTATTTATTCTTGTGGGAAAAACTGCATCATAGCACTAGACAAGATTAAATAAAGTTTGCTAATTGTGTGTTTTTAATCACCCATACTAGCGCTGACAAGTCATAATCATTTTAAAATAAGACTGCTTTACAAAGTACTTAATCTTAGTAATAGTACCTATCTTGTAAGTCAGGGTTACTAGACAGTGAACGAATTTATAAATGTCAAGTAACCTTGGAAGCTAATAGATACGCTAAGTCAGCCCACATTAAACTAAAATAAACTGATCTTATTTTATTTTAATGATGAAAACTGTAAATTATGTTATATGCAAAAAAAGAGCAAGTTCTTGCCTATTCTTCTTGGTGCCTCCTGACACTCTTTGATTGGCTGTTTGATAAGGCTTAGGTGAAAGAATAAACATTATTCAATTTTAATACATAACTGCAAAATCACATCAAAACTATAACCATGAGTATTGAGTAGGTATACAAGGCAACATGTTACGAGAAGAGTCTACAACAATCTAACAGATACATACGTTTTTATTTATAGTGTATCAAAATTATCGCTGAAAACGGGACTTGAACCCATGTCCTCCAGTTATCGCGGCTGGGTGCTCTGCCAACTGAGCTATTGGAGTTAACGCGATAATTTAGATACACATTGTTTCCAGTCTTAGGCAGACTACAGAGTCTTCTGTTTGGAAACTATAGTTTCAATCCAATTTAGTACTTTTTTTTGTAATTCAAATTATTATTTAAAATTCAATCAAATATTACTGACATAGCCTAAACTCGACAAATCGTATACTTTTCTTTAAATGTTACTTTAATACAGTTTCAGCACATACCGCGAAGACAGACCGGAAAGTGCTGAATCAAGAATCTCGGGCGTCTTGTCGGTTCCTTGAGGTAGCGACTTAGCCAGCTCGTCCACATATTTCTCTTCTAAACCCTTTTCCTCCTCAGAATCCACCTAGTAAACCACCGAACTATTATCAAAACATGAAATAACAAACTGGTTTTTTTTATTACAATATGAATTAATTAGATTTTTTTACATGATCGGATTCGGCTGCATTCTCGGCTTTTTCGTTAGCATCCCCGTCACCACGCCGGTGCCGTATTTCACTCATTTTCACAGACACCGCAATCAACACTCTTTATCAAGAAACACGACAGGAATTAAATTTTTATTTTCAAATGAACAAAAGCTCTGCCCGATGTTTTCCTTTACATTGAAGCAAGCTGTCAAACGAAAAATCAATAGGTACATACCAATTTGTTTTTTTTTTTCAATATGATAGTGCTGCCAGTTACTAAAAATAATTGGGTACGGCTTCGAGCGTTTTAAGTTTTTATGGAACTTTTCCAAAATGGTATAAACGGAACTCTAATCGTGCGACTACATCCGTCCATCCATCACAGTCGAATATTTCACAATAGCTATTCTATCAACTTAAAATTTGGTATAGCTACTGTATAATATAATAGTGGCCCATCGTCATAGCAATAAAATAATTTATAAAAATGTTTTTTTTTATAATTCAAAAACGACGAAACGGAGTAAATATGCTTTTAGGGTGAAAGACCGTTTGTACATTACTCTATTGATGAGATTTTATGTTTGTTTGTATGTTAAACTGTGCACAAAAAGCAATAATGCATAAATATTTTTGTTTGTTTGTTCGCTTGTACGTTTGTTTGTGCACATCATTGTTCCCTTTTATTTCAAAAACGGCTTGACTGATTTAGATGCAATTTTCTGTATAATGTTTGGTATTCATTGGAAATGGTTCTTAGGTAGTTGTTACGAACATTGATCACCAGGCGGCGCCATAAAAATCATTTATATTGCAAACGAATGTTCCCGTTTATTTCAAAAACGGCTTGACCGATTTAGATACACTTTTGAATAAAATATTAGTAAGTCTTTAGCAATGGTTCGTAGATAGTTGTTCTGGTGATTGAACAGCAGGGGTCGCCACAATAAACGTATCTTTATGACTTGGAAGGGAAATTCTCTGTTTTGTTTTAACTAGAGTCTCAGACCATGGGCCTGATACTTAATAATGGTAACAAGTAAATACCTCGAGTTTAGGCTCATTTGATTTGGTTAAACTTAAACCATTTTAACACATTAGGCTTGGTGGCGAGGATTAATTATTAAATGTGGCGTATTTACCCTAGGGGCAAGAGGGCCTTGGCCCAGGACAGCAGCCTCCGAGGGGCGACGCAAGCCGCACCTAGCTCACCTTTTTTAACTATAAGTATAGAGAAATTCTCTGTTTAATGTGTTATCTTTCTAGTAAACTCAAGGTGTTAGGGATTCGTATGTTGTTTTTAACTAGGCTCCAATAATAATTTTGGTGACAAGGGTCAGATGTTGCCTGTAGACGCTGCATAGTGGAGTTAATGGTGTATGTAATTACAAATCCAAGAAAATCCGTCGGAGCTGCCATTACTATTTTCGTTTGTAATATCAATTAATGCAATTAGTAAGTATAGGTAAACTGCCGGTATATGAGAAGTATCAAGAAATTGAATTAGTCATCAATTACTGGTAAACAGCACCATCGACACCGTCACAGGCAGAACATAGCAGCTCCGGCGGATTTTCTTGGATTTGTAATTATACTGATAGGTTCTTAGTTCTTACTTTCCTTTAGTCGTGGAGTTTGAAAGAAAATTATTTAATCCTTTTTCAATTACAAGCCTACAAAAGTCATGGGTGTTTTAAATTTCTTTACATAATTTTCCACTTGTTTTAATATTCTGGTATTGGTATTGCCACACTGTGTTGCCACATAATATTATAGCAAAATTAAAAGACTCCCTTCTAAATACTCCTCCTCGAAAAAAAGGTGTCTTGTGATTTGTCTTCGATAGGTACAGTGCGTTCAGCGTTATTTTGCCTCTGGCTGTCATATTGCCTAACCTGAGCTCTGTGTTGCCGCTTAAGGTTTGGAAGATACCCGGTATGAAACTGCGAAATATTTTCGTAGTTAAATTTCTCAATTAAAGTAAGTTTGGATGTTAGAATTTAAGTTTGTAATCTTTGGATTTGGTTTGTGGGTATATTTTTATCCCAATATTCATAGGTACGGGATCAGGACTTATGCGGGTAAAACTGCAGGGCGCCGGTGCGGCGCCGGTACTTTAAAATAATTAGGATAGGTATTTGAATTAGTATTATGTACCTCAAGTTTGCATTTATCTATATACATAGGTAATATATGACTAAATTAAAACAACATTTTTATAGGTTTTATTTATTTTGAATAAGAATGATCCAAGCGGGTCGCTAGTGGTTCGTCACTGTCTGCTGATGAACGTGAATCGTCGGAACTGCTGCTGTCCGATTCTGTATCAGACTCGTCATTTAATTCTATAATAAATTTATCGATTTCAGAGTCTATAATTCCATCTGTTTTAATAAACTGTTGTTCAATATGGCACACATGTTGACATTGCTTCTGCCAGTCTTCTGCAGTGATCGATTGGAACGCTTCTTCTGTTAATTGTAGTATCTTGTCTGCTTCCTGTCCAACATTTTTAGCAGCTACACGCCTTTTCAACAGGCTCCACATAAATTCTATAGGATTAAGTTCGCAGTGGTATGGTGGTAGCCTAGCCACTTTGTGTCCATGCGCTTCAAGAAGTTGATCAGCTTCATATTTTGGAGCTTCTTTATGCTCTTTTATAATTTCGTATAATTGAGCTTTCACCATAGTAGGAAGATAAGATAACCCCTTATTTGTGATCCAATTTTGCATATCAGTTTTGGTAGAGCTCATTGTTGGTGCCTTGTTCACCTTTACAGTGTGATAGGGCGCATTATCCAACACAATTAAACTATTAGGCGGTAAATTGGGGATGAGTTTGTCTTCTAACCATTTCATGAAATTCGTCCTGTTCATGTCATCATGTGTCGCGGAGCCACCTTGATCTATGTAAATTGAATCTGCTTCGCCCTATTGTATATGACTTATGTTTGTTTCTTTCCTTACTGATCCAAGGTGCCTCCACGAAGATGAAATAGTGTAATTAACTTACATGAGATTATACCCTCTGAAAATGAAGCCGCACCTTTTATTCTTATCCTGAACACTACGACCCCTTCGTCTCTGCAGTTTCTTTCATGGGCAGCTCAGGACACTTCAGTTGGGTTGTACCTCAGCGTCCTGTATAAGAAAACGAAATATGATATTGTTGAACAATACCTCCAAGCACTCAACCCCAGCTTCTATGATATTCACCTTTCCTGAGCCAGGAGTTTATACTTAATGTTCCTATACACCATGAACCGATGAGGCTACCCACAAATTAACATGTAGATCTATACTTGAGAACCCTTTGATATCTTCTCAGGAGTAAAGTTACTTCTCTAACACCTGGCTTAAGTAGTATGAAACCTTGCAGTCTTAAGAACAGGTATAAGTATACATATTATGCAGAACCCACCATAAACCGACACGGCGTATCAAACTGAACTTCACAACTGGCCTGAAGCCTCCCGGTCCCAAGTTGACCGGGTCCATCGCTCTACAGGAGCGGTAACCAAAGAAGTCTCACATCATGGCCTGTAGCCTCCCGGTCCCAAGCTGACCGGGTCCATCGCTCCACCGGAGCGGCAACCAAAGAAGTTTCACATCATGAGAGCAAACGATCTTAACGTAACATGCTATAGACACTACGTAGCCGGCCACAAAGTACATGCTTAGAACCAAAGTTGAGATACTTAGCTTTGTCATAATTCTTCATTACGTGACACCAGAACGCCCATTCTGCCGACTTCCAACACCAGAAATTTTCAGTTACGCAGGAACGTGTAACGAGAGAGCAGCCATCTTTTCACCGCCCACACAGGAAAGGAAAATATCTCAGAAGACACAGACTAGGCCATAGTCAAGTGGCCACAGATAATGTATTACTAATGAAACTAGTATAGATATAAGATAATTTAATTGTTAACATGTTGGTCTTTGACAATGTTGCCTGATGTTAATGTTATATAATCAATTTATGTTTAAACGAATTCGCGAACGTCGCGACACTCCCGGCCGAAATCAGATGAGATTCAACAAGTTTGACGTCCATTCCCTTATCTTTTCTCTTGCTTTCAGTGCAGCTATCCTTCTCCCACAAGGCTCTTGATCCACTTCCATTCTCTGAACACCCGGTTCGGAATCTCGTTCCCTTGAATCGTTTGCACTTCGAATCCCTGTCTCCTCTTCGAGTGCTACCGGTTCCTTCTCTCTCTCGACTCTGGGTTCTATTTCCAATCCTACAGAGTTTTCCACTCTCTGAACTGATGCAATGCTATCCTCTACTCCTTTGATACAATTATCATGGTAAACTGATGGTATCTCCTCTTCTTCACTTGCGACCTGACCTTCTCCTCCCTCCTTAGCTCTTTCTCCTCTCTTTGCCAAACTCTCCTCGGAATTCCCTGTCGAATCCGATAATCCTTCTACTCTTATGTCCGATTCTTCTTCAGTTTCTTGTATTTCCATTGGGTACAAATGTGCTATAGATCTTGTAAAGTCCTTATCTCCTACTCTAATTATTGCTACCCTACATAACCCGTCGCCGCCTTTCTTTAATGAAATAATCTTCCCTACCTTCCAGGTTTCTCTATTCTTGTTTTCTCCTTTAATTTGTACTACTTGACCTACTTTGGGTTCCCTGTCGGATGTAACGCGAGGTTCTCTATGAGAATGTTGATGTCTTTCTCTAAGACTTAATAAATACCTATTTACGAACATTTCTTTAAATTCCCTCACAATCCTTTGACCTTTCTTCCAACTTTCCACGAGACTAATTTTTATTTCAGATCCTTCTATGATTTTTCCTTCTTCTAATTCCGTCATGGTTACGCATTTTCCTAATGTAAGGAAATCAATTGGTCTTAAAATGATGTCTACTTCCGCTCCTACGTTTGTGAGTGGTCGTGTGTTCACTACCGCTTCAATTTCCTTAACAACCGTTGTCAACTGATTATCCGAAAGTGTATGCTTCCCCAATGTGCACTTCATACACATCTTCACGATCCCGACAAGTCTTTCATAGAAGCCTCCAAACCATGGTGCTAACTGAGGGATAAACTTCCATTGAATTCCGTTGTTTCCACAGTATGAGTCTGAGAAAATATCTGCCATAAGCTTGAAATTAGTCGCATTGTCAGATGTAACAAATTTCGGTATTCCCCTCGTCGCTATCATCCTTCTTAACGCTAACAATCCTTCCTCAGCGGTAAGACTACTCACGAGTTCTAAGTGTATCGCCCTTACTGCTAGGCACGTGAACAAGCAAATCCATCTTTTCTGACCTCCGTGGACCAAAACCGGGCCTAGATAATCTACCCCTACGAAGGTAAATGGTTTACTGTAATTCACCCTTTCAGCCGGTAGTGCTGGAGTAAGTGGTAGCTTAAACGGACCAGCTCTATGTTTAACGCATCTCTCGCATTTTTTCAGAACTCTTTGTACCTGAGCTCTTCCCTGTGGTATCCAGTACGACTGTCTAATGAGGCTCAATGTGTGGTTCACTCCTACATGGTAATTCTCTTGATGTACTTTCTGTATTAATCTATTGGTGAATTCACATTCTCTAGGAATCAATATAGGATATCTAACATCGAATGACAAATTAGAATTCTGGAGACGTCCTTTGCAACGTAATATTCCGTCAATGTCTTTAAATACTTTAAGATTACGACTTAAGTCCGTCTCTTTTCCTTCTGACTCTCGAGCAAAGTGTCTCGATTGTAGTTCTTTTAACTCTTTCTTAATGTCGATTGAATCTTTACTTTCTATATCAATATCCTCTGTGGAAACCCGCCTTTCCTCTTCCTTCTTTTGTTCATCTTTTGACTCATTCGTCAGACCCTCCCGCGCCGAAAAGGATAACATTTGAACGGTTTTGTTGACTGGGAAAGTTATATCCGGAGAATCCATGAGAAATTCAGGACCCTTGATCCATACGTTCTTTTCTTCCATAGATCTTGAAGGTCTTGTAGCGCAATCAGCTGGATTCAATTCTGTCGGAACATATTTAATCATAAGTCCTTTATTGCGTCTTATTTCTTCAACTCGTCTCGCAACGAAAGGTGGTAATAATTTGTCGGAATTGCACCATTCAATAACGATTTGACTGTCAGACCATAAGGTTTGTCCTCCTATTTCATTATTAAATGCTTTAGCAACCATTTTCATCAATCTATTCCCAATAAGTACTCCTAGCAATTCCAATCTAGGGATTTTTAGATGCTGTTGATCTTTCACAGGAACTAATCGTACTTTTCCTATGACGAAGCTCAAATTTGTACCGTTCGTTACATAAATCACTGCTGCGTATGCCTTTAATGAAGCATCCGTGAAACAATGAAGGTGATATTCATTGCTCTTTACATTCCTTATGTAGCATCTTGCTATGTGTATCTCTTTTATGTTTTCTAAGTCCTTTTTTATTTCCCCCCATTTATTACTCAACTCTTTAGTAAATGGTGTATCCCATTTGGCCTTATTCGTCCACAGTTCTTGTATAAATAGTTTTGCAGCTAAAACATGTGGCATCACAAACCCGCAAGGGTCATATATCGACGCTAACACCTTTAAGGCTTCCCTTTTAGTATTCGCTTCTGTGCTTATTTTAAATCTCATATTAAGAGTATCTTCTTCTAAATTCCAATCCAAACCTAAAATTTTAATAACTGCTTGTTCTGTTTTGTCTGGTATGCGTTCCATGAAATCCTTTGAGTTGGAACTCCACTCTCTTAAATTCATGGATATCTCTTTAAAGCTGGATTTAGTTTCTTCGTATACTCGTAGAGCGTCTGCTGTAGTTTGAGCCCCTGTTACCAAGTTATCAACGTATATATCTCTAGCTATATTCCGCACTCTTTCGTTACTTTTATGAAGATGGTGTTTCACCGTAGCATTCAGTAAAAATGGACTCGCAATGACTCCGAATGGCACTCTACAAAATCTGAAGCAAATAAGATTATCCTTGCTTGGTGGTTTTCTTACGTCTTTTAGCCATAAAAATCTAGTCACGTCTCTGTCGTGCTCTTGTAGACCAATTTGTAGAAAGGCCTTTTCTACATCAGCAGAGAGTCCTATGTTATGACTTCTAAACCTGATAAGTATGCATGTGAGATCTTCCAACATTAAGGGGCCACAGTATAAACATTCATTTAAACTCTTATTACCTTTAATTTTAGAAGAGGCGTCGTAAACAATTCTCAGGGGCTTCCCTTTTTGTGCTACACAATGGTGAGGCAAGTAGTGTATTGGATGATTAACCTCTGAATTATCTTCTACCCTTTCTATAATTCCCTTTAACATCTGTTCTCGTAAGGCTTTATCGTAAGATTCTAAGGTCTCTTTGTCCAATCTCTTAATAAGGTTTACTAATCTCCCATGTGCCAATCCATAATTTGGGGATAAGCTTGGAGGATAATCATTCCATGGCCAGCTTACTTGATACCTATTATTCTCTAATTTAGTTGTTCTATTGAAGTTGTTGAGAGCTTCTTCCTCTCGAGTTACTTTAGGCGAATCAGTTATTCCGATTGATTCCAGTTCCCACAGAAAGGTCACATCTCCTTGGTCTATTGGTAAGTCTGGTTTGTTCAACTTAAAATTTGTACCTCCTTGACAGTATGTGATGACAGACATATGTCTTACTTCATTTATTTTAAGTGATGTTTGTCCTGAGAAGATCCACCCAAATTCAGAATTAACTAAATAGAGATTATCACCCACTTGTTTTCTCTCGGGTCGAAGAAATGTGTGATAGTAATCGTTTCCAATGAGTATGTCCACTTGGTCCGCTAGGGAACCATCATCCGCAAGGATCTCGTTACCCTTCCAATTTTTTAAAGCTTCATCATAAGGTACTCCATGTGATATCATTGGCACTACATTTGCATAAATGGTTCTTCTTGCTTTAGAACGCGTTTCCAAGACTACCTTCACTATTGAGCTGTAGAATTCCCGGGGTATCTTTGATCCGAACGTATACACGGATAAATTTTCCTCTCCTTCTGGTGTTAGATTCAACTCCCTTACTACCCTTTGTGTAACGTAAGATCTCTGGGAGCCTGTATCGAAAAGTAGACGATATTGTCTTGGTGGTGAGTCACCAATGTCTTTATACACTGCTACCACTGCTGTCTGTAAGATTGTATTCCCTCTTTGATGTAGGACTGTTGATATATTGACTTGTGTCTTAGGTGAAATGGATGGCTTCGTATCTCGATCGCGCGAAAACTTAATGGGACATAGTGCTCGATGATGAAATCCGTAACCTCGACAGAAATGGCAATTCCGCTTCTTGAGGCACCTGGAGGCTAAATGGCCATGCGAAAGACAATTGAAACATTTATTGCCTAAACGAGCCTTTCTATCTTTAACGGTAGGATATTTGCGACATTCATCGCTGTAATGACTTTCCTGACAGAATGCGCAAAGTAAACGCCTTCGTTTCATCGCTGGTTCTTCTCTGGTTTGCGAATTAGCATCATTAAAACTAGAATTCCTAAATGGTCGTCGTGTAACCTCTTTATTCCTGAAATCTCTTCTCGAGTATCCTTTAGGTTGACGGTTCTCAATTCCTGCAGGAGTCTGACGTTGAGTCTTCTGAGTTATGTGTAACGACTTTACAGTATAATTCTCTTCCAATTTATTCTCACTTCCCTGTGTTATTCTCATAGCGTCTTCTCGTGCAGAGAGGATAACTTCCAATTGGCTCCTAATTTCGTCTACAGTTTCACCTTTTAACTTCAATTTCAATTCGTATATAAGGTCTTCAGGGAATTTACCAAAAATTAAATGACGTAGATGATTATGGTTTGTGTCTTCACCTAGAGAACCTAATACTCTTAAGTGTCTTTCTATTTCATCGTATGTTCTCCGACATGAAATTACGTTAGAGTCTGCTACGGTTAATTTAGAGAGGGCTTTATAATGCGCGTCGATTAAGTGAGCTTCCTTTCCGTACCTTTCCCTCAAAATATCTATAGCGATTTGATAATTTTTGTTGGTCGACTCTAATCCGTCGATGACGCGTTTAGCCTCTCCCTTAACTGCAGCCTTGAGGTATAGAAGTTTATCTACATCAGGTATGTTTTTGTTATGTATATTGGACCTGAATTGATCCCAAAATTGATGAAAGGATAGAATATCTCCAGAGAATTCCGGGAGGTCTATTTTAGGTAGGCGACATGAGCTCGGCTGGTTACCATTATGGTTAGAAGAAGAAGAAGAAGAAGGTTTGCTACATTCTTTGTATAATTTCAATTTAGTCGATAATTCGGCGAGGTTTAGTTCTGCTGTCAACTGAGTTTCACTTATTTCGCTAATCTCATCTGCCATTGGTTCATTGACCAATCTGAAGTAATTGTTTAATTCATTATCAAATTTTTCTAAAAAACTGCTTAATTGTGAGACAATGACTTCAATAGCTACTATGTTGTCTTCATTAACAGTTATAAATTCCGCAGTCCGTTCAGAGAGTGTTTTAATTTCCCGAGTAATACGTCTGAGTCTATTCATTAATATTTCCTCCATGCTGAGGCTTCTGGAACAATATAACATCGGGCTAATCTCAAGAATCTCAATCAATTATTAATAGTTGGAAATTAATTCCAATTCTGACTACGAGAATCCTACATCTTTATTATGTATTAGGTAGTTGGAAGTTAATGTGTCAATTCAATTTGGTATGAACCTAATCACATCCTAGTAAATTCTGTATCTTTAAATTAATTCAGTTGTACCAAGTCTAAATCCCAAATACTAATATGTCTCTGGCATCCCTATGGGGTTTCCGAGCACTATACTGCAAATACTAACTTTATTTATTAATAATATATCATGAAAGACACCTAGACTTGATCTAAATGTACATGATATCCCATGCCTTTAACAGGTGTGCGAGCACCCTTATTAAGTAAGTAGTAAGTAATTCATTAAGCTAAAGAACTGTTAGTCAACCTCATTTTAATTAAATAAAATAAGATTTTCACTCAGTTGGGCATTGTCCTTTACTATAAATCATTGTTCCCCTCCCTTTCTCACTATAGCATATTATCCTTAATTTAAAATAAATTACTACATTAAATATCCCTAGTGACTGGCATTATAGGTTAAACTTACTAATTTTATTCCTTCTTAATACAAAATAGTCTACTTCAAATAAACAAATCTATTAAGTATACCCCTCTTGAATAAGTAGAATTTAATTATACCAACTTCATAATCCTTTGAATAAACCATTAGCAGAACGGCTTATATGAACACATATACCTAATTGCATCCTTAATTCATCTGTAGGTGTGCTGCTGAATTCTTTGCGGAGAGGTTGCACTTCCTTTCTATGTTTCTTTATAAGAATTTATACCTAAATTAATCTAAATAAGTTAGTTCCCATAGGGATAACAGGTACCTACTTCAGTTATATTATTGGACTTTCATTAGACAAGGGCTAATTATTTTAAATCAGTTTAGTTAGGGCTCCCTTTAAGTAATGCTCAAAATAAACTAAGTAACAAATATATGTCCATCTAACTTGCACTAAAATAATTTTTATACTTCTTCTTATTACCTAATAAGCTTCAGTTTCTCTTATTTACTTTATAATCTATCCACTTTGGGAAAGAAAGGACAGACTGACAACATTGAAGACAATTCACTGAATTTCATATCAAACTTTCTATCTGATTACAACTTAGTTTCTCCCCAAATTAAATATTATTCATACCACTGTAGACATTCATCTGATAATTAGTCATTTCCCCTTGACTTTATTAATTGTAAGACTTGTTTAAACTCACGATTCTCTTTCACAACCACGTAAAAGTAGGCATACAAAAGGTTTTACCTGGGTCTCCTCAATAGCAGATGTAATATTTCCAACTTTGTACTCTCCCGTAAACTCACTATATTTTTACCATGAATACTCGGTACACTGTGTGAGAATTACTTCTTAAATTACTGCAGCCAGATTTAATGACATAAATATTTCAATAGGTTTCATTTTACACCACAACGATAAATTTAGGAAAAATTTTCACTTCATCATAGGTTAAGAAAATGTCACAGAGTAAAAGGAACTTGTCTCTATACAGTTTCGTAACCGATCGAATTTGCTCACTTTATATAATCTATGGGCCACTCGGACTATTCCCAATCTATGAAAATAATCATTTTGCTTACTAATCACGTATTTTCTTAAATTGGAACGCAAAAAATTATGTAATCAAAATAAAACCTTACATTCTTAAAAGTCTCACAAACCAATCAAAAATCATAAATAATAATTTTAATAATAATTTTTTTTTTTTTTTTTTTTTTTTTTTTTTTTTTTTTTTTTTTTTTTTTTTTTTTTTTACATAGACAAGCAACCTATACCAACCTCTCATGAACCAAACGAATGACTGTTTGACCTCAACAAGACATGTTTCGACTTCAACCAGACATGTTTCGACCTGCACCCTCACGACCAAATTATTGCGACATACCTATCTTACCAAATCTGATACTAATTACCATATTTTTGACCTAAACTTGATGCACCTAACCACAAATACAAACAACAAGGGTACATAAACAGAAATAATTTTGACACACACAAATTAACCTTTATTCAATATCCAATATTTAAAAATTATAATTGAAACTTGCAGAGACGATTCTGTCCGTTTTGTTAATATTATCTTAACCTGTAGGTGCGACTTCACCTGCTGAAAGCATAGGTAGGTCCCTCTCTGATCCCCCAGCTACTCCACCATGTCGCGGAGCCACCTTGATCTATGTAAATTGAATCTGCTTCGCCCTATTGTATATGACTTATGTTTGTTTCTTTCCTTACTGATCCAAGGTGCCTCCACGAAGATGAAATAGTGTAATTAACTTACATGAGATTATACCCTCTGAAAATGAAGCCGCACCTTTTATTCTTATCCTGAACACTACGACCCCTTCGTCTCTGCAGTTTCTTTCATGGGCAGCTCAGGACACTTCAGTTGGGTTGTACCTCAGCGTCCTGTATAAGAAAACGAAATATGATATTGTTGAACAATACCTCCAAGCACTCAACCCCAGCTTCTATGATATTCACCTTTCCTGAGCCAGGAGTTTATACTTAATGTTCCTATACACCATGAACCGATGAGGCTACCCACAAATTAACATGTAGATCTATACTTGAGAACCCTTTGATATCTTCTCAGGAGTAAAGTTACTTCTCTAACACCTGGCTTAAGTAGTATGAAACCTTGCAGTCTTAAGAACAGGTATAAGTATACATATTATGCAGAACCCACCATAAACCGACACGGCGTATCAAACTGAACTTCACAACTGGCCTGAAGCCTCCCGGTCCCAAGTTGACCGGGTCCATCGCTCTACAGGAGCGGTAACCAAAGAAGTCTCACATCATGGCCTGTAGCCTCCCGGTCCCAAGCTGACCGGGTCCATCGCTCCACCGGAGCGGCAACCAAAGAAGTTTCACATCATGAGAGCAAACGATCTTAACGTAACATGCTATAGACACTACGTAGCCGGCCACAAAGTACATGCTTAGAACCAAAGTTGAGATACTTAGCTTTGTCATAATTCTTCATTACGTGACACCAGAACGCCCATTCTGCCGACTTCCAACACCAGAAATTTTCAGTTACGCAGGAACGTGTAACGAGAGAGCAGCCATCTTTTCACCGCCCACACAGGAAAGGAAAATATCTCAGAAGACACAGACTAGGCCATAGTCAAGTGGCCACAGATAATGTATTACTAATGAAACTAGTATAGATATAAGATAATTTAATTGTTAACATGTTGGTCTTTGACCATGTTGCCTGATGTTAATGTTATATAATCAATTTATGTTTAAACGAATTCGCGAACGTCGCGACATCATGGTAATCTCCTGATTTCGACTGCGATTTAAATATTAATTGTGCATTTGGAATAAACCCCATTTCGCCACCTGCATGAACGATGATCCAGCGTGCACCAACTGAATCGCTTTTTAAAACACCTTGTTCATTTTCCATCTGCCAACATTTGTTGACAGAATATGAAGCGTGTATATAAGTTTCATCAAGATATACGATAGGTCGGCCTTCATTTCGATTTTGTCTTAAAATATTTAAGTATCTGTACCTCCAGGCTACAATGTCATATCGTTCCATTAAAATTTTTCTTTTAGAACCACATTTTTTAAATCTAAATCCAATTTGCCGAATTATTTTCCATAGTGTGGTACGACCTCCATTGAAGTTAATATCAATTTTTAATTCAGCCAAAAGCTTGCCCAAAGTAGGCAACTCCTTTCTGACTACGTACATTTGATGTATTTTAGTTCTGATTGCACATAGTTCAAAATCATCTAACTGAATTTTATTCGATTGGCAGCGTTTTTTCCTGGGAGTACATATTTTCTTAGACGTGGAAGCAGCAACCTCACACTCTTTGGTAATAGTGGTGACAGTTCTCTCAGAAACGCCTGAAATACAAAACATTACATTAATAACATGCATATTGTACATTTTTTTAATTAATCTTGTTATTAAATAATACATAATGTAACAAAGGTTTGTATTAAAGAAAAAAAACCGATCGGGACTTGCGCGGGTGAAACCGCAGGGCGCAGCTAGTTTATACAATAAGAATCAAATACTATGTTTTTAAAACAAATATAATTATTATACATTTACCTATGTACGGAATGTATTACAATTAAAACATCGTGCCTACATACAAACAATAATCTATTAGCAAAACAAATAACTTTCGATCCCTAATAACGGGAAACTATGAATAGCAGGTAACACTAATTTACTTACCAGTCATGGCGGCTACACGTTGACGAACATGTTCAAATGGGATTATTGGTCCTCCATTAGCTTTTTCCCGTTCACAAAAATTACGAACTGAGGATACAATTTTTCTGCCGCTACTTTGAATCCTTTTTGGCATGATTAACACGTTTAAAATAAAATAAAAATAAGAAAAACGCAAGGAGCTTCACACTGTGTTAGAGGTACTTGTCAGCAAGAATGGCGGGTAATGCCAACCTAACAGAAACAGCTGTCAGAGGCAAATTAACGCTGAACGCAGTATAGTGACAACTGACACTTGAAAGTTGACAGTACCTATCTAAAATGTAAACAAATATGGCGGAGGACCCTGATTTGGAACAAAATATTGAAAATGTAAGTTATTTTTCATACTTCTTTGAGAAATCAAACAAAAAAATATTATTCTATTCATTGCTCTTTATATTCCAGTTAAAAACATCAGTTAGAAAATCATTTGCGCGTATTTATGCGAGTTTGAAGGCGAGGGAGCTGAAAACTTTAAGACAACTCGATGCTATCAAGAAACAATGCCAAGATAACAAAGAGTTGGAAAGAAATTGTGTTCAGAATATTAATATACGCTATAGCGACGAGTCCACATTGTTAGATATCGTAAATAATTATGGTGTTATTGATTTCGAGAGACTTAGTTTTGATAACAACACTTTTAAACTAGAAGATTATATCAGTCCGAACGATGATCATATGTATTCGTATAAAACTATAGAAGATATTACTGAGAAGGAGGACATAGAAGCTATTGAAGAGGCTGCTTTGAAGCAAATAACTGAAACCGATGACTGTGTATGTATTGTTAAGGTTCAGACCGAGGACGTGTCCAGAAAGTTTCGCGATTTTGATGCTAATATAAACGTAAGTGCACCCAAAACTAATACTGATAGTGAAGCAGGTGAATGCAAGGCGACTGAGACTATAGAGAATAAGTTAGAAAATGTTACTGATGAAGGAAAATTTGATTGTTCTGACTCCAAAGGAAAAAATGACAGTTCTGACTCGGAAATCAAGAAAATACATCCCACTGATGACTGGTTAAATTCTATTAAAAGCCAAACTGAAACCGAGCCAACCCAAGTGACGGACGTAATGGAACATAGTACTATAGCTTGCTCTTAAACAGTAAGCAAATCCTAGCTTTAATTTACTTAAACTGCATTTAATAAATATTTTTCTATTTTATGTAAGTACCTAATATTTGTTAAACTTTTTTTATTTTATTTTATATTTATGAAATAAGGGAAAGGTAATAAAAGACATGAAAATTAAAGCATCAACTTATATTGTTAATACATTTACAAATGGTGTTACTGAACACTTAAACACTAATATGCATTGACTTCCGATTATATTCTCTAATGAATAAATATTACCCTTTATTTTGACTGCACTTTGAGTACAGATTAAAAATAAAAATAAATGGTTACCAATCATTCGATACCGTCTGTCAGATTAGCTATGTCCATATTAAGCACATGGTTTCGCATTGCCGCTTTAAGAGCTCAAACGTTAACTTCTTCATTATAACAGGAACATCTTAAAGACATGGTTTGCATGTAGTAATATAGTTTTGATTGTAAAGTATGTAAAATAATTTGTTTAATAAATGCAGTATACAAATTGAAACATCTATATAAGTAATAAAAATATTGTAAGCAATCATAATAGCTACAATAATAACTATTAATTATGATAACTGTTTGCCCTTGAATTTATGACTGAACAAAGGTCGCACTGGATTCATGCTGAAATGTTACTTGATAGAACGTAGATACCTCAATGACTTTGTCAATACTTTGAATTTTTAACCACTTTAAAATAATTCCTATGTTAGACGGCCTTTAGCAAACAACTGAAGTTCCATGCGCCCAGATAGGACATAGCTAAGGGCAGAAAAATACTTTAAAAACTATTTAACTCAATGCCAAGTGACTTTGCTGCATTATATTTGAAGTTTCAAGTTTAATTCTTTTCATAGAACTACTTTGATTTGTCAAGGTTCCGTAACAAGGCATTGAGTGATTAGAGTTACAAGTATGTTACCACCTTTATTCGCATTTCATAACATTATGGTTTATGGCACTTAATACATGACATATTCTACTTGGTTACTGTAAAATTGGACCTCTTTTTGATAACATCAGTCGCACATCTAACACTTATAGCTCGTGTTAGAGGTGTGCACTAACTAGGTACTCGGATGTAAGGGTGATCTTCATCCGACTCCTCAAAGGAGAATGACCAAAGATGGTATCAAGATTTCTCATGAACCAAAACCAAAATAGTCTAGGAAAATAAAGTAGTGTGTTTTAAGAGCCATTGGCACTGGGAATTTGGTTTTTATATCCGGGATTTAATTTTGCATACAAAAAGTTACTTTCTATTCAATGCACATTTCCTGTCATACAGAGTTTATTAAGAAGTACATCTTATTTATTGGGCAATTACTTTGGAATCTGGATGTTAGTTAAAAAAAAATTGTAGGATAATGTGGAGACTAGTCTATAAAAAATAAAGTTTGGATTTTATTCAGTTTGATATGGCATTCCATACATCCATCCAGGTCGTTATCCTTTGTTGGTTAAGCACACCAATAAATTCAATAATGCAAGCTGTAAGTTACATCCTGACAATACCATTGACAACAGAGATGGGCAAAAGGTAATCTTGATTTACTGACTAACAATTCAGACTGGAATTGCAATTTCGTGATCCGTTCTCAGGATGTAGAAATCCATCAAAAAAGCACTGTCTTTCCGTGAGTGAATCAAGCTCAGTTATGATTAAATTAATAATCCGAAATTTGAGAATTTCACGGAATGCAACAGGAATCATTAACCATGATTACATTTTGCACAGCTCTGATTACCAGTAGCCTGCATACGCATTAGCACATGCATCACAGCATTCGAAGACTCTTGCGCTAGTGCATACGTCGTCATTTTAAGCTCGCATCAGTAAACATACTGGATGAGTGCTGGAATGTGAGCGGGTAGACCACCCTGGGAAGCTTTCCAGCGAGGCACAATTACAGTAACCGTGTTCTAATTTACATTTTTAACACCTCAGTAAATTCCCGCCTTTGGATGGAATCTGTTTTTTTCATAAGAGATGTATTACTAGTTTGTACTCAGCTATTTCACTGGGAAAATTGTGATGGCACAAACAGAAGTGCAGTTGTGAAGAAGGTAAAGTCGGAATAGATATGCACAGACTAAGAGAAAAGATGAAGACCATTTGTGTTTTGGTAGTGATTTTATTTCAGTCTCGAGCGTGTATAAAAATCAAGTATCCGTTTCTCCTATCCGTACTGCGGTGAAGGGATAGTAAAATTTTTGACGCGCTTATATTAGAAACACGAAATTTGAATCGCTACCATATCTTTAGCGCAGCGGTCACATTAAATTTGGCGCTCTCTGTTTAAAATTAGCCCTGTCGCCGCAAATTTTTGATATACCTACCAAAAGGTTGATTGGTCTTCCAAAATGTACAAGCAATTAAAAAAAAATTAACTTAAATCTACCTATTTTTCAATTCCGTACGAATGACTGACTTTATACATTTGTTGAGAGCTCTTTCCATCTTTTTCTTTAGTCTGTTCTTAGATATGGTGCTAATAGAGGCTAGCTTGGTTTAGACTTTAGATACACATACTACAAGTGAAGGGGTTACATTTCTACTAATCAATAATATAGGCACTAAATTACACTTGGATGGGTATTTTTAGGCCACCTTTCATTCACGTGAAACAATTTATTGTCGCCGTGAGTTACAAACTATAATCCAACTGAATGTTACAATACAATTTTTAATGAATATGAATGATATTTTATTAGTCTTAGATTTTAAAATTATAGATCAGCATTTCTTGGCCTGTGGTGGTCAGATCCCGTAAACCATACTGAGTTTACATTACTGTCTATGGTGTACACAAAATGCCCATTGCCTATCAAAATTCAAAAGTCAGTTCTAAATTAAAAAAAAAATTATATTCGAAACTAAATGGTAGGTAGTTGTGAAATAATTATTCCTTTTTGAATTATATGATCGTTAGCCTAACAGGATTGGTAGGCTAATGATCATTATCAGGACTTGTCTCCCATAGGAAAGAGGAATCTGCCATAAAATACCTAGGCGAAGAAACGCTGATGTAGATAATTGGTTAATGAAGATAGAAGCCAGGGATACAATGAATAGATATTATAAGGGATAAGTAATTTAGTAAATAATATTGAGAGTACAAAATCTCGAGTACAAAGTTTGAACTAAATGTATTAGTGCGTATCTAAGGTATGTTATGAAGTTATTAAAAATAAGTTTTAACTAGCTTACATCGTGTAATGATTAACCCTACTATTGTACATTTAAACAAAATAATGTCCTATATACTATACAAGGCCGAAATCTGTGCACACGGCTGCAACATCCCTATTATTCTGCTTCTCCGAACCGTTGGCTGCCATGTTCAACTCGACCAAAGTGTCGACACTATTTATACTGACCCCTTTCAAAATCTTCTGTGCAGCTAAACTAGTGAAATTAAAGCTCAGGTCGCTTAGACTTGGAAAGTTATAAAATTCCTCTTTCTTGCCGTCCTGACTGAGGCTGTATCTTTTTTGCTTGTTATCCAAGCAGTGAATTTTCTCAGAGGATGTATTGATGTCTTTAATCAATTCTTGATTCTTCAACGCTAGATTTGGTTCTGAACCGAGCACAGTTGGTTTCTGATCAATACCCTTCGTCAATAAGTTGGCTATCGACTCTGAACTCATCCTATTATGTACATTTGGAAGCCCATTCAACATCTGTAACGCCGCTGCTTTCTTCAATAAATCGACACTCTTGAGTTCGCTATTCGAATTTATGTTCGTATGTATTCCGCTATGAGCGGATGTTAAAGCGTTTTTTTGAAATCTCAAATTTCCTAAAGAGCCAATCACGCTATCGTAACTCTTGGTGGGTGTAGACGGATTGCTGTTAGTGCACGACTCCATACTATGTATGTTGTTGTGAATGGCTGGCGATGCCGGATTTGATGCGACTTCGTTAGTGTTGTTCAACTGATTTTTGTAAATAAAACTATTGTTGTTCGCCACACCGCCAATTTGTAAAGAGAGTTTTCGGTTGTTATTCATACCAGTGTCATTCATAGAGTTCTTATTAAACTTGTTTTCTTGTACTTTCACAGCGTCTGGTTCTTGATACATTTGTTTATTTTTTTCGACACAAACATCGAAAGATGTTTCTGTTGGGTTTTTTGTAGTTTGATTCGCTCCTCCGTTTTGGGAGACTGAAACCACTTGTCTATCGTCGTTTATAATATAGATGTTACTCCCGTTACTGGCTTCGGTAACTTTGCCATTTTCAAAAGTTATCACGGAGCGAACGGGTGAGTTTTGTACGTATACTTTGGTGTTGGTACCACCATTTTGAGACATTGTGTTTGTGGTTACCTTAAGAGTAATTGAATTATTTGAATTAGAACTAGCAAGCATTGTGGTAGCGGGGTTATCTACTTTGGATCCAAGGGTTTTGTTGTGTAAAGGGGTAGCAGTTTTTTTGGGTGTGTTTGGACAGTTCTTTGGAGAAGTTCTAGGTGATGTACTTTTGCCGTTCTTTATCGTTTCACCGCCAATAATTGGCGGTTTCGTTCTGTACTTGTGTAGACTTTTAGGTGAACTTTGTAAGCTTTGAACTTTAACGAGTGACTGTGCTCTGCTTAGACCTGATCCTCCATTACTATGACTAGGTGAAGGTTTCAAGGTGCGGTCGGATATGTGCGACTCTAGACTGGAGTGGCCACTGCTGCTAGTGTGATAACTTCTTTTCATGTTGATGTCTGTCTGACCGTTCTTGCTTTCTTTCCTCGGTGTTCGATGAGTATTCGTGCTCTCTAGGCTCGATGGGCCGCTGGTGGACATAACGTTATCCGAGTAGTCCACACGCCGTAAACTTCCGTTTGGGCTTTCCCGTAATTTTGGGTCGCTGTGTCTTTGAGGTGATCCAAAATGGTCCAGGATGGTCTTGTTCGTGGAACTCCTACTCAGTGTTGATCTTGGAAGACTACCGGAGCTGGGGCTGGATTGCCTGACTGGCGAGTGGTCGTACTGCATCGACGTAGCGAGTCCTGACTCTGTGGAGAGATGTCTCTTGTGCCTCCTCGGCAGCGTCGACGACCGATTGCTGATCTCCGAACCATCATAGTACGATGACACGAATGATGTTTGACTCTGAAGCGACTCCTGAAACGACAATATTAAATTTTTAAATATATATTGAAGATGCGCCAAAATATGATTTTGAGAAAGATGCTCCATACACTCCATCAAGAAAATTAGAGATAATAGATTATTTATAGACGTCATTATCAAGATTGTTACAAAACTTGTGTAGGTCATGGCTTCGGCTTCGCTTGCATAGGTTTTGTCTAGTCCCGTGGGAACCGTGGATTTTCCGATATAGGTACACATGCTTTTATGCATGTTTAACCAGGCCTATTCGGTTGAATAGTTGTGTCGTGAAGGAGTAATAAAAACTTTGCCATGAAGTATAGGATAAGTTCCCTACTACGTCAGTATATATCAAAACTGTTACTGCGTTTCAATGCTGTGGAGTTTGGGACCTCGAGGATACCTTTTCTCTTTAGCCTAGCTTCGCTTTAGCTAAGGGGCTGATATAATGAAGACATTAAATCTTCAGCAATAATAAATGAGACTAGACTGAGACTAATGAATGAGACTAGTAGAGTTGTGTCTATCAGTGTGCAATTAATCACCTTGGAGTCCGTCTGTGTGGCGACACAGTGCAGGTGCACCGCCTTCGAGTTGAACCACTCTGTGGGCGGGAACTGCGCAGAGAAGGTGCTCATCGCGCGGGTCTGCTTGCTGCGGCCGCTTCGTCTGAATAAGCGGGAGAGCAACGACACTTTCTCTGTAACGAAAAGAAGAGCTATTTATTACACCTAAAATTCAATGTGTTACTTTGTACCCAAAAATAAGCTGGACGAGCAATAACATTTAAAGTAATTGCAAAGTTCCTTGACCGCCATTTTGAAATCCTAGTCCGCCATCTTAAAATTCCGGGTAGGTATCTATGAAAAAATGGTTCCTAAATAGGTTAAGGCACTGCCACATTGTTTAGTAATTATACTGCTTAGCACTAGAAGTACAAGAGAATATTTGATCCTAAACGGCATCTGCGAGGTTTTCTGTGAGTGGAAAGGAAATTCAGTCGAGTTATTAGTACTTACTAGGCGACGCAGATTCAACGCTGGGCGGGTAGTCTGTGAAAAAAATGGTTTCTAAATAGGTTTAGCTTCTGTTCAGTGACTGCATCGATACGATCGACCATCGTAGCCACTACCATCTCGGATGATATTTACGTCTGCTTCGCACTAGACGGACGAGAGCATCATTGATCTTAAACGGCATCTGCGAGGGTTATTTTGAGTGGAAAGGAGATAGAAAGGAGGTAAAGCTATTAGGTACTTACTAGGCGACGCAGATTCAACACTGGGCGGGTAGTCGGTGGAAGACGAGCTGTCGGTCGTGTTGGCGTGCTTGTGGTGCAGGCTGCGCGTGGAGGCGCACCGCTGCAGGTACTTGCTGGATGAGCCGAAGATCCTCAGCGAGTGGCGCCGGTCGAGAGAGCGGGGCGCGGGGAAGGATGCGCTCCTGCGTTTGTTTGGTCTGCCGTAGAGGACTTTGTCGTTGGGGTTGCCTGGAACAAGCATAGAATTTTTTAAAGGCATACTAGTGCAATACACTGTAGTAGGTACCTAATGAAAAGGCTAAGAAGAACGCGGGATTTCTATAACATAGCCCGTAGATAAGCCTGTCACTCTACCACCACGCAAGTGACGCCACTAGTGGGTGGGGGTTACGAAATTGGTAGACAATCATGATCTCATAATTTCAATCATCAGAGCCATAAATAATCAAAAATGATTAGTAATTAGAAGCGAAAATCTTATTGGGAGTAAGAATACGGTAGTTATATCGAGATGGTTTGAAGCTAAAATTCTGCTTAAAGTTTCACATTGGACCGTTGAAACTGATTATTGTGCTGTCCAGAAACCTATAAATCACAACTAATAAATATAACAAAATCTAAATCCGTCGATGTTACACGCAAGTGCAAGTTAACGCAACTGATGCGTCAGCCACGTGACTGGCACGTGACGCACAAAGAGGACCGCACTTGCGTTCATAAATCAGCCGTGAACTTGACAGTCGATTCGATGTACGATCTCGGATGGTTTTATTTTATCCTCTTGTCTTACAGATTTAGATTGCTGTTGCTTGCTAAACGTTTATTGTTGCGAGATGTTTAACGTTAATTATTGTCAGTGTGGAAATTGGAGTGAGCAACAATGAAAGGACTTGGGCTTTTAAGGGCTGAAAACTGAATCTGACGTGGGGTTCTATTTATTACTAAACTTAATATACCTACCCATAGACTGTTTTTTTTTGCTATGCTTCTTATACCACTATAAAATGGACACACCGAGCCTTTTGACACCTTTGTTTTTCCAGACAAGATTATACTTAAACTAGTAGGGCGCGTGGGGGCGCGGGCCACATGTGGCCCGCGTGCTGTCTTTCCCCCTATTTGCCTTACAACTTAAGTCTCAACATTCCCCATACATTTTCTATGAAAAAAAATAATTTCCGCCATTTTGAATTTTTTTTCTTTTCATCGAATAGACCTTCGGGTCCTGATCACATCTTGTCAAGAAACCGTTCTTCCATCTTTTATACTCTTTGAGTAATTGGCGAAATTCGTTTGGCGGCCATTTTGAATCCGCCATTTTGAAATTTTTTTCAGTTCATTGCCAATTGGATGACGTTTCAAATGACATTTGGTCGAGCACCCCCCACTTATCTTCAATACCCTGGCTGTGCTCTTCACCCGTCTTCGAAATCCTCAATCATCAGCTCTCTCCGTATTTTTCCTCCGAATGAATTTTTTTCTTCTATACGACCTCATCCGTGAAAAAAAAAATTTTCATACAAAATTGTTCAGGAGAGGTGATCAATCAGTGAGTCAGTGAATCAGCACGAGTAGCTATATATATAGTAATACTAGTAGGGTGCGTGGGGGCGCGGGCCACATGTGGCCCGCGTGCTGTCTTCCCCCCTATTTGCTTTACAACTTTCAGTCTCTCCAAAATTCCCCATACATTTTCTATGAAAAAATAATTTCCGCCATATTGGATTTTTTTTCTACCCATCAAGTAGACCTTCGAATCCTGATCACTTCTTGTCAAGGAACCATTCTTCCATCTTTTATACTTTCCGAGATATCGACGAAATTCGTTTGGCGGCCATTTTGAATCCGCCATTTTGAAATTTTTTTCAGCTCACTGGCAATTGGGTGACGTTTCGAATGACATTTGGTCGAGCACCCCCCATCTATCTGCAATACCCTTGTCTGTGCTCTTCATCCGTCTTCGAATTCCTCAATCATCAGCTCTCTCCGTATTTTTCCTCCGAATGAATTTTTCCCTCAAATACGAAATGGTCATTGAAAAAAAAATTTTTCATACAAAATTGTTCAGGAGAGGTGATCAATCAGTGAGTCAGTGAATCAGCACGAGTAGCTATATATATATTAATAGAATCTAGTAAAAATACTTACTTAGTCGTGTGAAGGTTTTTTTAGAAAAGTAAGAAGCGATGCAATTTAAAGTTGTTTTTCAATGCAAATAAGTATAAAAAGGCACCGGTCATTCCAAACAGACATAGTTAGTTAGGTACTTATTGATGCGTATCGCAATCCTAAAAGCAAACTCATATTTACAACGCTGATTCATTCCCAAGATCACTGCAAGTAAACCTGCTTTGGTACCGTTTTGAAACTCCATCTCGAGTTCTGTCCAAACATTTGTATCCTATACAAACAGTCGCTAATTTAACGCTCATTTGCAAACTCAGTAAACAGACTGAAAAGCTTGTACAGTTGCACCGACCGAAGAAGTTGGTTGGTGACAAGTTGAGTCGACTAGGATTATGTTTACAGGAGTGATTTATAACCAAGTTGCCGGATAACATGTCTTTATTTATCATCTGTATCACCCGGATCCTAAGCTACGCAGCTAAACGACGCGGTCCTGTTTATAAAAGAAAGTCCGCAAGTTAGAATAGCTCTACCTTTTAGTTTTCTTTTTACTCTACCTATTAGTTAATTCTTTTTCCTTTATTTTATTTAGGCCTCTTTATTCATTAATATTTTTTAAAGCGTTCACCCAGTAAAAAATTAAAAGTTTTTGTTAAAGGACCTCTGCTAACTTTTCCACATGTTGAAGTTTTTGCAATCTAATTTTTAGTAATTGCATCAGACCAATGGTTTTAAGGATCTTTTCCATCTTTTCCCACAATTTTCTATTGAAGCTTTTACAATCCAATTTTTAGCAGTCATTTTAGTAATTGCATCATATCAATTACCAATGCTCTGGAGGTGTGCCTTCTTTCTTTCTTTGACCATAAGGGCCTGGCTAAGAAGATACTTTTTTGGCCCGGTTTGTACTTTCTCCGTGTGGATCTGATGGAAGGTTATGAGGGGAAAATGAGTCTGTTCCCAATTTTAGTTGGGAGGAGCAGGAAGTTGGTTTGTCTATACAGCTAGAGGCTGAAGTCTCATCCGTCAGTGGAGTGGAATCCTTCTCCATTAAAATACCAACGTGCGTGCCGTTATACATTACAGAAATAGACCGGAATGTGACACGCGCCATTTGAGATCACCTCCAGCCGCGACGTCACAAGGAATGAAACAAAACCCTGCATAGTGCGAAGTGGTAGACGATTTTATCAATCTATCTTCTGCTATGGTTTTGTTTGGTTTCTAACGTAGGTAATATAGGTACTTACCTGATTTCTGTAGTTCCAGCTCATTAGATATTTTCGTTTCCTTTATTACATTATTATTGGTTCAGTTTGTATAAATATATTTTTAGGCTTGGGTTGAAACAATTCTACCAATAGGTAAACCGCTATAAACTTGACCTCCTGATGGTCTGCGGGAAGCGGGGCGGGAGCCGCTCAACCAATCAGCAAGTCTGTCGCTGTCCGCCGGCAGCGCTGACGTATCGTTACAGCCAATCGCATCACCTGCTCCGTGTCCCGCGGACCATCAGGAGAATCAAGTTTGTACCTATCCCTACCTACGTTTTGTGGTTAAAAAAACACTATACTATTCCCATTTTCTTGCACCTCAGTAATTCAAAAGTATAGGGGTACCTCGGTAGTACAGGGGTATCTAGCGACTTCAAAACGCTTTTTTCTCATCCTCTCTCCAATCTTTGTAAATGGATACACAAACAGCCTTTTCAGTTGGGCTTGTCTCTATCTAAGAGCAGTTTGCTGCGAGAACGAGCTTTGTCTATAAGTCTACCTTTGTTTTCATAACACTGTTTGTTTCGCTATCAATAGGCTGTCATGTACACTCCGGTCTTCGATGCTTGCCATTTTAGTGCCCACTCTGTATCCACAGGCCACATTGCAACTGTCAATACAGTCGTGCAAGGAATTTTCGTAACTAATGTGCCGAGTATAATAGTCTGTATATTTTTCTAAATGTTTCGAAACTTGCTATAAGTATGGGCCGGTAGTTAATACAGACTATAGAGCCACATAGTATAAGTTGCATCTAACAACCATGTTGCATTTGTAATTTGACAGAACATGATAGCGCGTGGGAGCAGTTATCATCGAACTGTTAATGTTCAAGTAACCTAACGACCACACCATAATTTGTGCTAATAAACTTGTGAAATGAAATGTATTCATCAGCATTGTACGAAGATTTAACGCTAAGAAGCGATTTCTTCATGACACGTACCTACTATGTTGGCTATTACCGAAATTACCTCAGGGATATTTTAACCAATACTAATCAAAGGATTAAAATTAGTCGAACAGTTGGGTCCCAAGTCCCAACTCTTCATTCCGGCTAAAAGCGTGCAAACCTTTCTACCATAGAACGGCAAGGCATCGTAAAGGTTTCCACCCATAATAGTCGACGTACCAAAGACGCGTACGAAGCGGTTCGATTCCTCGTTCCTGATACGCACTGCAAAGGCCTGGAATACACTCCCAGGCAGTGTCTTTCCTGCCACTTACAACCCGGGTGCCTTCAAATCAAGAGTGAATAGGTATCTTCTAGGCAAGCGCGTTCCACTTTAGATTGTATCATCACTTTCCATCAGGTGTGATCACAGTCAAGCGCTAGCCTATATAGTATATAAATAAAGTCGGTTTACTGACGATAGTTGAACGTGACAAGTCTCGCTTGCACTTTAAGCCTTAAATGGAACGCCTCAGAGCGAGGTAACGGTAAATGAGTCATGTTTTTTTGTGCGTGCAGCCGGCTCTATCGAATTATAAGACGTTGTCACGTCAAAAAAAAAACTGTAACAACTGTATGTTTGCTACACAGTTTCTAGAGTGTATAAGTACTCGAAGTTTGTACTATTGAAGTGTTTAGATCGACTGCTGGAGCCCTCGCCTCATATTGTTGACGTCGCTTACGCATTGCATTTTAGAATACAGAGCTTCATATCCTCAAGGAGTTGAACGAGTGTTTTGTTGAAGCTTGCGCGGCAATTGCAAAGTCATAGTTGCTGCTTACAATATGTTAAGATGGTTGCAGCTTTGCAGTGAGTTAAAAGCAGTGACAGCTTAAGTGGTTTAAACTCTTCGGGCTTATAGGTACTCGTACCTATTTTCTGTCTATGGGTTCGAAATTCGAATCCTAGGCTTGGTCCTCTTGACGTATGAACGCTATTGAGTTTGTGGAAACTACCTAAATACCTTCTGACCTAATATATGTAACGTGTTGTAACTCAGTGACTTTCATTTCAACATATATTTTTTGTCCATTGCAGGTATGCTACAAAATCTATTAGCACATCGAGTGACACTAAAACTAGTGTCACTCGATGTGCTTATCTAACAACACAAGTGACTTTAACTGAGTTAAAGCATACAGTGGACTGATTAGAATTGTGTTAGGGAGAAAGGAAAACATCTTTAGGGAAAGATGACCACAAATGGCGGGTCTTTTCTTCATGTACACTCATGAAGAAAAGACTTAAGCCAAAATAATTAAATAAAACCTTAAATTAGTTAAATAAGACCATATATATTAGTTAAAATAAATAAGACCATAATATTAGTTAGATAAGTCCAAAGAGACCTAAAATAGGCCCGCCATTTGTGGTCATCTTTCGTGAATCGTACCATACTTAGATTCTCAAAGTCATGTAAAGGTGCTTTGAAATAGTATCCAAATGCAAACTCTTTTATACCTGCAGTAATTTTTTTTTTTGAACCTAGGTATTTATAATACCTATTGACTTCGCAGTTTGCACTGTGTAGCGATAATAACGCGACACTGTGGTTAAATTATATCCAAGCTGTCCATGCGGATGCATCGTTACCCAAAAGGACATTCTGCATTTTTCTTATACGGAAATAAAAAAAATAGAGTAGGAGGAAATACAAGGAATGCGAAAGAAGCGACCTTCATTGTAGAAGGCATGAGGAAGCCGAGGTGAACGACCTTACGGAGATGATACGCGTGGTCGTAAGCGTATAAACATACAAGCAAGAGTGCACTTGTGAACGAGCTGAAAATAAACATTGGACCATCAAATCACCGCTACCATCGCTTTGCATATCGGAACATAGTGCTCCGAACACACTGTACCATGCTCTTGAAAATCTACCCACAGACACTAACAAACTAAACATGTAAGGGCTATGGTCATTGGTCCAACCCCTCTCATTCTAAGAGCAGACCCGTACCCAGCAGTGGGAAATTAAAAGGTGCTGAGATAACGAAGAATTTATATTAAACTAGCTGATCCGCCTCTGTTTCGCTTACTTTAGTCTATGATAATTCAACAAAAACCTGACTGAGTACTTTACGAGGGAAAAAGCTTCCAAGCTTCACTCACCTTAGTCTATGGAAATTCAAAAAAAATCTCTATCCTTTGCCTACTGTATAAGGGAATCGCCAAAAATTAAAAAATTGGCTGTCTGTAAAGTCGGTTTACTGACGATAGTTGAACGTGACAACTCTCGCTTGCACTTCAAGCCTTACATGGAACGCCTCAGAGCGAGGTAACGCGAGCGAGCTAACGGTAACGCCGGATGAGTCATGTTTTTTTGTGCGTGCAGCCGGCTCTATCGATTTATAAGACGTCACGTCAAAAAAAATGACGAAAACGGCCGAGTACCGAATAGTATGTAGCTTATCTAGCCGAATATTCGATACATTAATGTTACTTTTAATGTTTAATTAATCAAGCATAATCGGATAATAAATTTTTCATTACACTCTGAATAATAATATTATGATAGTGTAACCTCCTAATAAATCTCGTGTTATAGTTATAACGTGTATACCTACATGAGCTATAATTAAAAGCAATGCCACCAGCGTAGTACACACAATATGGCGATGTTGCTGCTTGATTTATTAACATTTCTTTAACTTTAACGCTTGTAAAAGAGCAGTAGATAATAAAAAAAATGAATGTCTTTTTTGATGGGTTATCACGTTTACACTTAGGACCATTTTTAATTTATGAATGAACGAAAGAATTTTAATTATGAGAGATTTTTGGAGATCGATTTTTATAAAAAGCTTAAATGCGACCTATATCGGCAATTAATCGTCTGCGCGCAACTTATACTTACTGCCATATAAACTCCAATCACGCAGTTAGGATACTCTTAAGAATATGTTGATGTGCGACATGTAACCGCGTATAGCGGAAGAATATAACAGAAAAATGACGTTATCAATAATCCGTTTTTGAGCGTTTTTTGATAGGTACTATTACCGACAAAATAAAACAAAAATTACAATTAAATCAATTGTAGTTTCTGATAAAAAATAGAAAAATGGGAGATTTTGGAGCAACTTTTGGAAGAACTTTCTATCGAGAGATTTTTATCCAATCATGTTTCTGCTTTACAGCGATTTTCGACTAAAGACCCAAAGCACATGACGTGTAAACTTACATAATTGTCTTTGTAGTTTTTAAACTGCAGGTCACTAAAAATCGCTTAAAACCACCGTCTACACCGATAAGCAAACACGCAGTCTAAGTATGTTTTTTTTAAAAAAAGGTAGCTACTTAGGTATACGGAGCGAAGAAAATTAATCGTGAATGCATTTAACTTATTTCAAGCGAACGCCGATCATCGATTAAAAATAGACAAGTACAGACGCATGCCGAATTGATATTGCTACCAATCATAACACAGGCCACAGCTTAAGTGGCTGCATGATGTATCGCAAACAAAAACGCATTAACATGCATTATTAATAGGTATCCTGATTTCATCGGGTTTGATCTGTCAATTGAATGGAAGACGGGAAATTTTCCCTACTAAGTGCACAGCTGGTGTTTGTTGAATCGGACTGAAGAAGTGACTGTAAGTATGTATACTTTATATGACTGTGTTTGCGAATGTTCATTTCATTATCAAAATGAAGGTAGATTTCCTCATTTAGTCGGAAGAACTCAAATCATAATGTAAATAACCATCAAGTTTAAAAATAGAATCCATAGAAACTACCATATAGTTTGTGGGCATTCTAGGTTTATCAATGAGTAGGCATGAAGAGCAAGCAATATATAGAGATAATATTGATAATATTAAGGCAAGAAGAAAAAAGAAATTGGACTCTATTCATAAGATCAAGTAAGTATAACTATATCAACTACAGTAGCACTATAAATAAGTATAGGATATTTTATTAATGAAAGCGATGTTATTTTTAATTAAACGGAAGTGGCCTGAGCTCGCACGGATCTAGGTCAGCGGAGGAATGCAACTGCAAAGTGCATTTATTTGAAGATATTCCTAACATGCGCCGGCGTCACTTTGGCGTCACTACTATTTATACTTAAGGTAATAAATGACAGCCGTCTGGAAGTGAAGTCGGCTTTGACTGATTGTTTTGTGAGTGTTCACGAACGCTGGAAAACTGGGAAACTTATATTGTTGCTTTAATTATATTTTAAAACTCATTTTAAAAGTTTCTCAAATGGTGCTGCATTTCCGCTTAATGATGACGTCTCCCAAGCAGGAAACTATGTAGTAAACTTTACATATATACCTAGCGCTCAATAATTAAGAGTCATTGTAACTTTCAAGTACGATCTTAGAACATGGAAACAATGTGATTACAACACTATCAGCAAGAGTCAAGAGATGCTTCAACAATCGAAATCACTAGAAGAAAGGCCGTTTAAGAAAACGCTACTTTGAAATTTATTTCAAGTTTAAGTTAAGTCATAATTTTCAAAGTCAATGGATTCAAAACATTGGAGGTGGGTAACAAAAAAAGGCCACTGATTAGAGTGCAAGAATGTAAGATGATATTTGAATAAAGAATATAAAGGAAGCATTGCATTTTAAAATGGAAGCAAGCATTTTTAATAAGAAGACGGAAAACGTATGTGCTCATTGCATGAAGACAAATAATGTTCATCATTGTCAGCACAGATTCCGGGAAGTTAAGCACCTACTTGCAAACGTAATGGAAAAATTTAAAACAATACATATCTAGACACTGTCTTTGATCCGAATTTAAAATCAAACTTGTACCACAGCCAACAAACAAACTAATAGAGTAGAGACTATTAAAAATAGTAGAAAATAGGAGATATTATCTGTACCTAATAGGTAGCATTTCTCTTAATTAAGACACTAGAGTTAGACCATGGGACTGTTTTCTTGGATTGATTTAATATCTAGTTTTAAATTTACATAATACAAGCGTAAAAATTAATGGAATCTTATTGATCACTGTAGAGAAATCGCCAATTAGATCAAATATATCAAACGATCGAACGATATTATTGTTTGTTTATGGCATTATGTTGAGGATGTTATTAGAACAAATTTTACAACATATTAAGTAGGTATTCAGAATTCAAAATTTAGTTCTCGAAAGCTTTTAAAGTTTCGTATTCAGCTTTCGAGTTCCGAATTATTTTCCGAATGAAAGCTTTTTCATTTATCAATTTTTTTTTCTATAAAGACCCTTTCTAATGAATTTACTAAATTAAAAGTACTAACTTTTTAAGCATACCTATTTCTAACAAAATTCGTGTTTAACTTAAGCCGCAATTGATTACCATACAATTTATTCTGTTTTTCAAGGATTAATGTTTTCGTTTTTTGCTTATAAAAAAATATTAAGTTTCAAAATCCTCTGTGCACCATGAGTCTTTCATACTTAGAAACCAATGATTCCGATATTAGCGTTGATTAGATTTTTTGTGATACGTCTAACCGCAAGAAGTAATTTACGAAAATTTGTAAATTATTGCCACCTTGAATCTTTGACTTCCTTGTGTGAGTGGTCGTTAAACTTGTATTTTATTATAAGAGATGTACCCCGATGTACCTATTTGAATTTTATAAATAAATCTAGTTTCATCTGTTTTTGTTAAGTTAATAAGTAGAACTGATAAAACAGTTGTTAAATGCATCTAGCACCTATTCATATTTTTCTCGAATGTATTTTCTCATTATTTCTATAAGTCAAAATATCTTTATTTCACATAGGCCTAATATACAGGCTCTTGTAAAACGTTAATATGATATTTATCGCATATGTATGGTGATAACTACAAGTTGATTTATAACTAAGTTTACGAGGGTTCGAACGCGCCCTGCACTGAGAAGCCCACAGCAAACTCAGTCGAGTTTTCTGTTGTCACCATTTCAAAAAGGCTCTTAAAAATTATTTGAGCTAGTTAAATTACAGCAGTTCATTCACTACCAAGGATCATCATTTTTGAATCATGTAAATAATCCTTAATAATATATTCAATACCTATTCACGTTTTTCTATTAATAGTTCACGCATCCTTAAATGAAATATTGGACCGCACAGCAGACAGTGCCGTCAACTAATTTTATAGCGTAGAACATCCACGGTAGATCAAAGAGCAGGAAGGACATAATCCCACTTCCTGCTCTATGGCTCCAATCACTGTAACGAGCTATGGTTAAGATTAAACTAAGATATATTAGGTAGATATACTGCATCGACCATAGAATAACCGCTAGACTCCAGTGTACTCCAGTTATTTACTAGTTTTACATCGTAAATTTTCCGGGTGTTTTAGTAGGTACTGTTGTAATGCTCTCGCAACAAAGCCGCCGCCCAGCGGGTCATTAACATTATCAGGACACTGGCGTTTGTAATGTACTTCAAATATGGAAAACGCCCCACAGCCCATCCCCGTCGCGTCCAGCAGGCTTGGGCTGTATGGCGAGGGTTTTAAGTTTATGGCAAACTTGTAGCAATGTTCATAGTTATGAAAAAATCTATTGCAAATATGTATTGAATGAAATCAAGCGTTATTTTGGGGAAATCCATAATGAGCAGGACAGATTAATTTGTTTTGCTATAAACCGTTACTTGAAAATAATATCTTTTCTGCCCAGAGACGAAACGTGCGTCAACGAAATTGTCAGAACTTGGAAGAATTGTGTGTGGTGTTTCATGTGGGCAGTGTTCCTGCATATTGGACCACACAGATATTTTCCAAGTAGCGGATTATACCAAAACAAATAAATCTGTCCAGCTAAAAAAAAATCTGTAAGGAGATACATTTTAACATACAAACTATAACAAACCAACTAATAATACTAATTAGTCATAGCAACCGCCTAAAAAAATATGGGTGAGATGTTGCGTCGCACGGTGTGGATCGTAATCGTGATAAAACAATCATTATTGTGACAGGATGCAGTCTATTTCTAATTATAGTAGTGTTATTATCACGCTGCAGACTCAGCCATAAATCATTCGAGTGTTTCGCTTTTGCTGTTCATACAAAAGCAGCAGTGAAATACAAAAGCGAAACACTTTGACTTGGATTAATGAGACACAAAATATGTTTTGATAAGATTGATTTTAAAAGTCCATAGATCCTTTAAACATTTCAATTCCTACTTTGATTAAGATTATTTTTGTTTAAAATGTATAATCATCAAAAGATTAGAGAGTTCTAACAAGACATAACATACCTACTAATGACAGGCAAGCAAAGATTTTTATATGAACACTAGCTGACTCGACAAACGTCGTTTTGCCATTAGGGATATAAAAATAGCCTAGACCTACCGAACATACGCAGAAAGTTTTATAGCAATAGGAAAAGTCGTTTTGGAGGAGTTTGGTCACAAAAATTGGCACGTGAATTTTTATATATATATATATATATATATATATATATATATATATATATATATATATATATATATATATATATATATATATATATATATATATATATATATATATATATATATAGTCAGCATAGGAGAATATTTTACCTTGATCAAGATGCATGTTACACAAATCATTCACATAGACCAGAAATAAGCTCGGGCCAAGAATACTGCCTTGAGGCACCCCATGAGTGATTGGTAATTCTGAGCTTATGTAGGAATCTATCTTTACTAATTGGGTTCTATCTGTCAGGTAGCTCTGAAAGAGTGCAAGCTGGTTACCTCGAATTCCAAGAGACTGAAGCTTAGAAATTAATATAGGTACGGAGACCGTGTCGAATGCTTTGGCCAGATCTAGAAATAAACCAACACACTTTTGTCCTTTATCAAGATTATGCACTATGTGGTCAACGAGGCTATGGACAGCATCCGCAGTAGACCGTTTCTTACGAAAACCAAATTGGTTAATTGATAAAAGGTTACGTGACTCTAGATAGGAAACAAGCCTGAAATTAATGATTTTCTCTAGAATTTTAGACATCGCTGGCAAGATCGAGATAGGTCTATAATTTTCGACACGGTCTCTGTCGCCAGACTTAAAAATGGGATGCAAAAGCGCTTTTTTAAACAGGTCAGGAAAAATACCTTTTTTAATACTGAGATTGCAAATATATGTGAGTGGAGGAACAATGACACTTTTATACTTTTTTAATAATCTAGACGAAATACCATCCCAACCGGCTGCACTGTCATATTTAAGAGAATCGATCAAGCGCTCAACTTCTGAGTCATCAGTCTCTAGCAAAACAAAAGATTCCCTGTGAGACATGGATAATGGAGGAGTTAGAGGATTTATACTTATTCTATCGGCAAGTTGTCTTCCTATATTGGCAAAGTAGGTATTGATTTCATTTATGCAGACTTGTTTATTACTATTTGTGAGCAAAAGATCTCGCGCAGAGGACTGACTTTTTGATATATTCGTTACGGACTGAACAACATTCCACAATAATTTAGGATTTTTACCAGCTTTAATAAATTCTTTTTTCTCAAAATCTCTTTTAACTTTACGTAGTAAGTTTGAGCAGTAATTACGATACCTTTTGTACGAAACCTGAAGAACTTCATTTAAAGGATCCTTTTTGAGCTTTAGATGTAACTTATCTCTATGGCGTATACATTTCAGTAGTCCTGGTGTTATCCAGGGTTTGACAGGCCTACGTCTACGAGATAGGGGTACTTTAATAGTGTTTACTGATAAGGCATGTAAAATAGGGTCAATTAAATTTTTGGTTGCAGTGTTGGGGTCAAGGGTTGAGTAAACAGATTCAAAATTTATGTTAAGAATGTCATTAGTAAGCTGAGCTTCATCGGTTTTAGTGGTAAAGCTTTTATTTTGTTGACAATAATTTATCTTAGACATAGACACCAGCACTGCATAATGATCTGTAAGCGTGGATTCTAAAACCAAGATTTTCGGTGATACTACAGTCTTTAAGTTTGCATGGTCAAGACATGTGAAGCCATGAGTTGGCATTACATGCCCCGGGAAGAGACCATGGTGAGCAAGAAGATCTAAATAGTCAAGTGAGTGGTTGGATTGATTGTTGTTGGCAATATCGATGTTTATATCCCCTACAAAAACAATGTTATTATAAGATTTATAATCCGAGAGGACTCGATCCATCGAGTGAATAAACTTTGATGGATCCTTAAATGCGTAGGGCCTGTAAATAGAAATAATCACAAGATCGGAGCCAACAGTAGTTACTAGACAATTTGCATCGGCAACTACGGGCTCAATGGTTTTGGCATTGGAAAGGTTATCTTTAATATATACAACTAAACCATCATTTTGATTAAAATTACGACTCGTTTGGTGATAGTAGTAGCCGTTCAAAGTGGGGATAACGGGATTGCAGGAAAGCCAGCATTCCGATAAAACAATAATATCGCAAGTTGTATGAATTCTTTCAAGTAAAGTCAGAAGTCCACTAAAGTTAGCTTTCAGACTACGAATATTTTGAGTTAAAATTGAAAGGCCTGTCTTTTGTCTAGGTAGTAAATTAAAGCATTCGTCGGGATTACATGTTATTGCGTCACAAAAAGAGACTTTGTCCAGGTTGCACAGAACATCGTTTACCGCTGCGAATGTTTTGAAAGATTATTAATTAAGTGGCAGGCAAAGGTGCGTTTATAAAACATACCTAAACAAAGATATGCATAAGCTATTCGATTCTTGCTTAGTTTATCACATAAATTATTACGTTTGTAACAATACGGGGGTAAATTTATTAAATTAGCTGTCTGCAAGTATAAAAACGGCGAGAGATTTGCGTGTAATATAAATTGGGATGACTGATAGATTCTAGTGCGTTTATTGTTTTGTGTAAGTGTTATTATATAGTGAGTTAAGAATGAAAAAATAATAATTATCATGTAGATTGTAGTGTTAAAAAGGTAAATTGAGGGTAGTAATAATATCAGTTTAACGAGTGTACTTAGGTATGAGATACACTGAGAGAAATATGCTGATAAGCAAAAAATTAAAACGGGATATTCTAAACCTATTAGTCACTTATTTTTTAGAGAAACCAAGTCTGACTCGCTTCTTATCTCAATGCGAGCGCTGCCTTCTGCCTTCCTCAGATAGATTCGGCCTTGATTTGTCCAGCAATATTTGTATTCAAGTGATTTTTGCGCCTCGCGTGCCATAGCAAATAATTTCCTGTCTTTATTTGTTAGACTCTCCGATATATAAACAGGCATATTAGGGCCAGGTAAGCCGAGAGTAGTCGTCGTCAGTTTACTGTTCGGGTTACATTTGTTGTATTCTTTTGCCGCGCGTAATATTTTATTTCTAGACACAACAGTTGTCAACTCCGTGACAATGGTAGAACTACCGGATTTAGTGTTGATTCTGTAGACATCTTTTATTTCACCCGACTGGATGTCCACACCTAAAACCGCGCATGACTTTTGAATTAAGTTTGTGAGGTCTTGTTGTGTCTCGCGCTTTACGCTCTGATGCGGTACTTTAGGCACATTTCTGATCTCAACAACTGTGAAATTCAATCGGCCCGGTAACAAAAAAGTTCAAAATGGCGGCCACTTTTTTAAATTTTGACCACAAATTTCTTCTCTATGCTTGCTGCCATAGTCAATTATCGATTTTCAAAGCAATCGGCCCAGTAACAAAAAAGTTCAAAATGGCGGCCACTTTTTTTAATTTTGACCACAAATTCCTTCTTTATGCTTGCTGCCATACTCAAATATCGATTTTCAAAGCAATCAGCCTAGTAACAAAAAAGTTCAAAATGGCGGCCACTTTTTTAAATTTTGACCACAAATTCCTTCTCTATGCTTGCTGCCATAGTCAAATATCGATTTTCAAAGCAATCAGCCTAGTAACAAAAAAGTTCAAAATGGCGGCCACTTTTTTAAATTTTGACCACAAATTCCTTCTCTATGCTTGCTGCCATAGTCAAATATCGATTTTCAAAGCAATCGGCCCAGTAACAAAAAAGTTCAAAATGGCGGCCACTTTTTTAAATTTTGACCACAAATTCCTTCTCTATGCTTGCTGCCATAGTCAAATATCGATTTTCAAAGCAATCGGCCCAGTAACAAAAAAGTTCAAAATGGCGGCCACTTTTTTAAATATTGACCACAAATTCCTTCTCTATGCTTGCTGCCATAGTCAAATATCGATTTTCAAAGCAATCGGCCCAGTAACAAAAAAGTTCAAAATGGCGGCCTATTTTTTAAATTTTGACCACAAATTCCGTCTCTATGCTTGCTGCCATAGTCAAATATCGATTTTCAAAGCAATCGACCCAGTAACAAAAAAGTTCAAAATGGCGGCCAAAAAATTCAAAATTTTTCCTCCTCAAAATTTGAATCTCGAAAATCCCTTTCTGAATACGAATTCATGATATAGGTACCTAATACCAACCTAGGTACCAAGTTTCAGATCTCTACGACTTTTAATTTCGCTGAAATCCCTGGAACAACGCAAAAATTACACTTTTGTATGGGAAAATCCCTTAAAAGTAGGATTTTTATCCCTTCCAATTTGAATTTCTGGAATCCCCGTCTTAGTACGAATTCATGACCTAATGTCAATGTAGGTACCAAATTTCAGATCTCTACGACTTGTAGTTTTTCGGGAATTCCTGGAACAACAAAAAAAATTATAATTTTGTATGGAGAAATCCCTTTAATGTACTATTTCTACCCCTTAAACATGGAATTTCTGGAATCCCCGTCTTAGTACGAATTCATGACCTAATATCTACCTAGATACCAAATTTCAGATCTCTACGACATTTAGTTTTTCTGGAATGCCTGGAACAACGAAAAAAATTACAATTTTGTATGGAGAAATCCCTTTAATGTACTATTTCTACCCCTTAAACATGGAATTTCTGGAATCCCCGTCTTAGTACGAATTCATGACCTAATATCTTCCTAGGTACCAAATTTGAGATCTCTACGACTTTTAGTTTTTCGGGAATTCCTGGAACAACGAAAAAATTTTACTTTTGTATGGGAAATACCCTTAAATGTATGATTTTTACCCCTTTAACATGGAATTTCTGGAATCCCCGTCTTAGTACGAATTCATGACCTAATATCTACCTAGATACCAAATTTCAGATCTCTACGACTTTTAGTTTTTCTGGAATGCCTGGAACAACGAAAAAATTACAATTTTGTATGGAGAAATCCCTTTAATGTACTATTTCTACCCCTTAAACATGTAATTTCTGGAATCCCCGTCTCAGTACGAATTCATGACCTAATATCTTCCTAGATACCAAATTTCAGATCTCTACGACTTTTAGTTTTTCAGGAATGCCTGGAACAACGAAAAAAATTACAATTTTGTATGGAGAAATCCCTTTAATGTATGATTTTTACCCCTTAAACATGGAATTTCTGGAATCCCCGTCTTAGTACGAATTCATGACCTAATATCTACCTAAGTACCAAATTTCAGATCTCTACGACCTATAGTTTTGGCGGAATCCGTGGAACAACCAAAATACCTCATTCTTTTATATATATATATATATATATATATATATATATATATTATTTTTCCCACGTGACATTGGCGAAGTGCTCAGTGCTGCTTTGGCACAAACAAAAGCCATAAACGAAATCAACAACAAGGTACTTTTTGGTCAGTTCGTGTACCCAGTTAATTTGAAACCTGCTAAATTACCTAATAATCAGTGTTTAAGTGTTAATTAACTAACTGTGACAGTGTTATCTAACCTCTTGCCAACTCAAAATACGGGTTACTGTGACTACAATACGTATATCTCTGCAATCTATCGACTATCGATGCATTGATACCCATCAATAAAATTCATGGTAGCTTCAATCATCCGGTAAGTGAAGATTTATTACACATCTTGTGTAAAACAAACAATCTATCCAAGCGGTGTTTTACTTATTAATCGCCTGTAATTATCTTGTACTTACTAAGTCAAATTCATAACTAAATACAAGTTTTTTCTTGTTTTTTTCTGTATAGGTAAACAACTATTCATACCTATTGAAATCTTACCTAATCAAGTTGGTTTATAAGTTAACAACAAACAATAACATAGCTATTGTTGCTCGATGCAATATTTCTTTATGCTTAAGTGTTATAACAGTTACTTACTTTTAATAACAATTTATTCCTTACTCTTGAAATAGTTAAACCTTCTTGTTGTGGTTATAGTTAGGAGAGATCCCCCATACTTATTGCTGGCTATATGGTCAATGATTTAACACTTCACCATTGGCACTAATCTTGTAGTTGCCAGTTTTTTTGCGGCCTTGCTAGGCTGTGTATTCACGTATTGAGACATTTCAAGTATGAGAATTATAAAACACTAGCATCTATGTTTCAGCAGGTTTTGTGTTAATGAATTGAATAAAAAATTATATATTATACTAACTATACCATTTTAACAATTACAAACTTGACTATTCAAGTGGAATAAAAGGGAAACGACATGTCGTTTAACACAAAACGTGCCAGTCGTCGACTAAGTTCTTCGAAACCAAAGACTGCAAGTTTGAGTAACTTTACAGTTAATGATCTGCCATCGTTGCGCCGTAAACGTACAGTAGCTATAAACCGGATGTCTAAGGCGTATGAAGTTGGCTTATTGGCCAAAGATGATGACACTCAAAGCGATTTGTTTCTTTCATATTGTGATCAAGCAAAGAAAATTGCAAATGATTTTGAGCAGGCGCATTTTGCAATTCTTCAACTGCTAGGCACCACGGATGAAAGTGATGATGATGAGGGCCATGATCAACTGCGTGCACGTTTTGATGATATCTATTTCAAGGTCATGGGCCTACGCCGTTCTTTCACAAAACTAGAATTAAATTCATCCAATCTTGAAAGTTCTCGGAATCAGTCATCGGTATCAAATGTAAAATTGCCTAAGATTCGTCTTCCTTCCTTTTCAGGTGACATAAAAAAATGGCCTGAGTTTTACCATACATTCAACGCGCTCATAAATGAAAATGACTCGCTCACTGATATAGAAAAATTTCATTATTTACACTCTTCGCTAAGCGGAGACCCTTTGGCTCTTATCCGTGTATTTCCTATTACTGGTGAATACTATTCAGATGCGTACTCGGCTTTGGTGTCGCGTTATCAAGACAAGCGAGAGTTAGCGTTCACCTGCTGGAAGGATCTGCTAAGTGTCAATTTTAAAACACAAAATCCGGTTGATTTTCGTCGCACCTTGGACAGTGTTGATGAGAACTTAAGTATTCTAAAGAAATTGAACCTTCCCGTCCAGCACTGGGATTTTGTTATCGTTTACCATGTCCTATCGAAGCTGGATACCAAGTTGCGACGTGAATTTGAAGAAAAGTGCACTAAGTCAGAATTTCCTAAATATTCACAACTAAAAGACTTTTTACACTCGAAGTGTGAAGCTCTTCTGAGAGATAGTCATTTTAGTGAACAGCCCAAAAATTCTAATTTGATGAAGGACACTTCTAAACCTCCAAACCCCTTCATAAAACGATCTAACGTGACACACACTTTGTTAACTGATACTACATTAACCGGTAATGCATCTACAGAACTAATTGATCAAAGTAATAAGATTCCAATCTCCCGGTGCTCATTCTGTACTGAGCCACATCCTATAACTCAGTGTAAATCATTCCTCGCTAAATCAATAGATGAACGCCGCGCCATCGCTAAGGAAAAGAGTTGGTGTTTTAATTGCCTTAAAGGATCGCACCTATTGAAAACATGTGTCAGTATTTTCCGATGCCTAAAATGCAAGGCTAAGCATCACACTTTAATTTGTGATAGAGGGGCTGACAATGAAGCAACCCGTGATCCTATCACGACACAGGCAAATTCCGTTTCCCTTGTGGCAAAATGTTCGGAACCGATTTCAGTTTATAGGGATTTGAAAAACACTACAGTTCTTTTAGCTACTGCCATTATTCAATTACAGGACTCTCATGGTAAATATCATTCTTTTCGTGCAATTTTTGACACAGGCAGCCAAAATAATTTTCTCACTCAAAGGGCGGCAAGGTTTTTGAAATTGAATCCAAACCCATGTGAGACTAATGTTAATGGCTTAGGTGGTGCTTCGGCGACAATCATAGGCACAATTAATTGTTCTGTTGCCTCCAAAGATCGCCCTTTATTCAATGTTGATATGTATGTCATGCGAACCATTTGCGGGGATCAGCCCATCGCAAAAATTCAAACTCAAGGCTGGTCGCACATTGCATCGTTACCTTTAGCGGACCCTGGTTTTGATATCCCTGGGCCTATCGATGTTCTGTTTGGTGCTGATGTGTTTGCTGATTCGATTCTAAACGAACACATAAAAGGGGGTGTACATCGACCACTAGCCATAAACTCGTTATTTGGTTGGCTCTTATTAGGAAGGACGTCACTCACGTCTTCGTCATTACTTCAAACATCGGCAAATTCGGATGAACTGGCTTCTATAGTACACAAATTTTGGGAACTCGACACAGTTCCAACTGCTTCCGTCCTCACACCAGAAGAAGTCGCTTGCGAAAATGCTTATGTGGCCGATCATTATCGTGACTCAACAGGAAGATATGGAGTTCGACTTCCGTTCAAAGATAGTGTTGAACCCACCTTCATAGGTTCAAGGGAGGTTGCAGTGAGAAGATTCAAAGCTATCGAACGACGTCTGTCACGCGATCCTATTTTGCATAAGCAGTATTCGGAATTTATGGAGGATTATCTCAAATCGGGGCATATGTCTCTAGTTTCAGCTAAGGACCTCCATAAAGGCAAATACTACATACCTCATCATTGCGTAGTAAAACCAGAGAGCACCACTACTAAGTTACGCGTAGTCTTTGATGCATCTGCGGAAGACTTCAACCATAAATCGTTAAATAAGTCGTTGCTTATCGGTCCCAAGCTGCAGTCGAACATTGTGGAGGTACTTCTTCATTTTCGTTTACATACTATCGTCTTCATGGCTGACATACGTCAGATGTATAGGCAAATTTTGGTCTCTGATGATCATCGTGATTACCAACGAATCCTGTGGAGATCTGAACCCGATCAAGCACTAAAAGAATATAGACTTAATACAGTTACCTACGGTGTCTCCTCCGCTCCGTTTCTTGCCTGTAGAACTATCAAACAGTTGGCAGATGATGAGGGATTTCAGTTTCCTTTAGCAAAGACTATATTATCTGCCAACATATACGTCGACGATGTGGTCACTGGTTGTGACTCTCTAGAAGATGCTTTAGAAGCCAAGTCACAACTCATACAACTGTTCTCGTTAGGGCATTTCCAGCTGAGAAAATGGGCGAGTAACGAACCTGCCTTGCTTTCAGATCTGACTCCCGAGGAGCGTCTTCTTGATCAAAAGACTTTTTCGGATGATAAGCATCAGACCCTAAAGGTGCTAGGGCTCAAGTGGGATCCAGCTACTGATGTTTTCTTGTTCGATGTTCAATCGTCTGCTCGTTTGTGTACCAAGCGAGTTATTCTCAGTGAGCTTGCAAAAATATTTGACCCCTTAGGATTCCTTTCGCCGCTTACAATCAAGGCTAAGTGTTTGATGCAAAGGCTTTGGATCTTAGGAATTGATTGGGATGAAACCCCTCCTGAGGAAATAATTAGCACCTGGTCAACCTTTTATGAACAACTTTCTACTCTTCAGCGGCTGTATTTGCCTCGTCGCCTCACTATCGACGAAGCGACCATATACGAACTGCACGGATACTGTGACAGTTCCGAGCAAGCGTACGGAGCCGTTATATACTTAAGGTCTGTAGGTAATGATGGATCAATTCAAACAAGATTCTTATGCGCTAAAGCTCGCGTAACCCCGATCAAGAAAATCTCATTACCTCGATTGGAATTATGCTCAGCAGTTCTTCTTGCCGATCTAGCGAAGTTTGTCTTGGACACATATCTCAACAAAATATCTTTTCAAACAGTTAATTTGTGGTCCGATTCGACTGTCGTGTTGTCATGGCTTCGTTCCCATTCTTCCCGCTGGACAACTTTTGTCGCTAATCGCGTAAGTCATATCCAAGATCTGTTTCCAACCGAATCATGGCATCATGTCAATTCACCAGACAACCCCGCGGATGTGTGCTCTCGTGGACAGCTCCCATACGACCTTCTTCATAACTCCTTATGGTGGCACGGTCCGTCCTGGTTATCGCTACATTCTGACCAATGGCCTATTCCTGCGAAGTGTTCCCTTCCAACATGTGATGACGAAATTATAGTAAATCAAGAAGAACGGAAGCCAGTAGCCATGGTCACTACCAATAAAGTTGATTTTCAAGATTCCTTTATCGACTCTCTTTTAAAACGATTTTCTTCACTGAAAAAAATTATCCGTATTGTTTCTTACTTGCGACGATTTATTCATAATTCTAAAGTTCCACATGAACGTAAAACGAGTTCATTAACAGAAGCTGAAAATCAAAACTCTCTTTTAACTATCGTTAAACTAATTCAAGGTTCAGCGTTTTGTAATGAAATTCAACGGTTAAAACTTAAACAAGCCTTAGCGAAGCCTCTTCGGAAACTCAACCCTTTTTTGGACAAGGATGGTATCCTCAGGGTGGGCGGTCGTTTATCCCGTGCTGGTCTCGAATTTGAACAGCGCCATCCTGCGCTGATTCCTAGCGATCACCCGTTTACCTACAAGTTGATCGAATACATTCATTCTCAATACTGCCATACGGGACATAATACTACTCACTATTTAATCTTGCAACGCTTTTGGATTTTATCAGCAAAACGTGTCATACGAAAATGTCTATCTAAATGCATAAAATGTTTTAAAACTCAGCCAAAGTCTCTAGAGCCTTATATGAGTGATCTTCCTGTCTACCGAGTGAATCAAGTCAAGCCATTTTCCATAGTCGGGGTAGATTTTGGCGGACCTTTTCGTATTAAACTCGGTCAACATCGCGGTGCTAAAATGGATAAGGCGTATCTCTGTTTATTTGTGTGCTTGGCCACTAAGGCCGTCCATCTTGAAGTGGTATCGACACTTTCGGCTGACGGTTTTATAGCTGCACTGCGCCGTTTTGTGGCAAGACGTGGGCGCTGTAGTGCGATTCACGCGGATCGAGGCACAAACTTTGTTGGGGCTAGCAATTATTTAACATTTTTAGAACAAGCTTCCCAAACAGAAAACATTAAGTTTGCTTTTAACCCCCCTTCGGCGCCACACTTCGGTGGGGTTTGGGAAATTCAGATCAAAGCAGCTAAGTCCCATCTTTACCGGATTGTCGGCACTCAAGTGTTAACATTTGAGGAGCTTACCACTCTGTTTACGCAGATCGAAGCAGTCCTGAATTCACGGCCGTTATGCCCCTTGAGCGCTGATCCGAATGATCTGAATGTTTTAACACCCGGTCATTTTTTGACGCTAGAGCCGCTCACGACTGTTGCAGATGAAGACTTATCACAAGTAAAACTATACCGTTTAAATCGATGGCAACTCATCCAATCGTTTGTTCAAAACTTCTGGATTCGTTGGAAAAACGAATATTTACATTCTTTGATTCAGCGTGCTAAATGGACAAAGATATCGAAACCACTTGACTTAAACGCGATTGTGATCATCAAAGACGACAGTCGCTCTCCGTTACAATGGTCAATGGGTAGAGTGATTAAGTTGCATCCGGGCCCTGATGGCATCGTACGCGTAGCAACGATCAAGACTAAAGATAGTATTATAACCCGACCTCTTGTAAGGTTATGTCCTCTTCCCATTGATTCGGTTAACTAATTTATCTAAAATTAGCTTAGTTAATTATAATTTTGTATTTTATTTAACTCTAGTAAAATATAGTCTAGTTTTAGTTGTATTTTATTTAGTTTGTATTTTATTTAGCTTTAGTAAAATATAGTCTAGTTTTAGTTACTACCTGTAGTCGGAAAATACCAGCTGTATTTTGGTGGGCGGTATGTATGCGCTTAACGCTATATAAAATTTCTAAACGAATCTTTCAAATCCTTGCCCGGTCTTTGGTTCGACCAATCACGGGGCTCATTCAAAACGCATACGGTTGGGTGGAGATTTTTTCGTAGAAGACAGTCAGTTGGTCATCGAAAATCGGCACTGTTACACGGGCCACGCGCTGTTTGCCTTTTTTGGAACACTGGACTCGAATTGGACACACAACCTGAACTGAATCTGCCGCAGGGCTCCACCATCCACCACCGTAAGTACCCGTGAAAACAATCAACAGATTGAGCAAGACCTTTAGATTCGAGGGAAACTAATTTCCGAACTTGAATGATAACATTCTGTTACACCTTACGTTACACACTCACACGGACGGACGGACGGATGTACAGCGAAGTCTCAGTAAAAAAGTTCCGTTTTTTACCCCTTGGGTAAGGAACCCTAAAAATGAACTTAAAATTGCTTAGTTCCATTCACATGTAATAAACAAAACTTTCCTCCAAGAAAGGAGCTAGGAATTTGGAGCAAACTTATATAAGTCAGCAAAAGTGGATTGTTCGATTGTGTATATTTTCGGAACGTGAGAGAGTCTTGATTGAAAAACAATGGCCGTAATTTGGAGCTATTAAAAAATTTGGCTATGGTATGCAAAATGTTAACAATTTTACGCAATAGCACAAGAATTCCTATATTAGATCATTATTCATTACATAAGAATCAGTATAACTAGTGCGAATTTTTTCACGGCAATCATGGATGTATGGAATCCCGTATCTAATCAAAACCAATATTTTTTTATAGACTACGGTCTCCACATTAACTCCTACAATTTTACTTTTTTAATGAACATCCGGATTTTAAAGGTATAGGCACACAAGCAAGTCGTACTTCTTAGTAAAATCAGTATTACATGACACGAAATGTACATCGATTTACTGACCCTGCTGATTAGGTGGGAGTCTTCATACATGGCTGGTTATAATTAACCAGCCAGTATACTAACGGCTAACATAAGTGTTCGTATACTACCTGTAGGTACAGATAGTATTACAGATAGACACTAAACTAGATTAAGTGTAAGGAATAGACATGTACCCTGGACAGGGTGAAAAAATTACGCCAATTTATAGGTGCCAAAAATGCTTGTTTTGCAACAGTAAGGCAACGATGTAGTTCACTCAGCAGCCCCCTATAGAATTTTGACAGATGGTGCTACTGTTTGCTTGTGTGAAAAAGGTTTACGTAAATCATTCGGATGGCCATATCCTGCGGTTTATCGGTGGTGTAAGGATTAACATGATCTAATCGCCAAACCACTACCCATTCAAGATTAACACGATAAATAGCTTATCTCCTGTGGGTCAGTGGTTATATTTGTGACATTGTTCTATATCCGTGTCGAGGCGAGGCGGAGCAAAGTTCGCCTCGGTCACACGAGTTCGTGACTTCGTCAATTTGTTTGGGAATCTTACGGTATTGTGAAATATGTGTACATTACTTCAACGGCACAATCGCTATAAAATAAATCCGATTGACGATTCATTCCGTTAGATTGTGCGATTAGCTTGTTTTTGGTTTCAGGTTAGCAATGATGTCGTTGGTCGGTGAATCAGCGAGCTAAAGGGAGCGGCATTTAAGTAGGTAATAGGTATCAGTATAAGATTTAAAATACTTTATAACTGTCATTGTAACTGCTTCTCGCTAGCACTGTAGGTATAAGTTACTGTGTGAGGGATAAGCAAATTCAATTACAGTCCCAAAGTATTTCGGCATTTAAGTAGGTAATAGGTATCAGTATGCGATTTAAAATACTTTATAACTGTCATTGTAACTGCTTCTCGCTAGCACTGTAGCGTAGGTTTATGTTATACTGTGTGAGGGAGAAATAAATTCAATTACAGTCCCAAAGTATTTGTCATCGCATAGTGCGTCTACGCTTCTATCTACGCTTGGGTGTTGTTTCAGGAAATTAAGGATTTCATAATTAACGTACAGATTTTGTTTTAGGCGAGAGCCATGTACATTCTACTATCTATTCTAAGTCTGTGGTTTCATTTTCATTTAAAGCAAGGTACACTGTTTTAAATCGTGCCGCAAGGTCGAAGGGTTTTTACTTGTGCGCTATGCTACGTTTTGCTTCATTCATAAGGTATGACATCAAATGATAATCTATTTCTAGTAGTTAATGATTCTATTGGTGCGATAGATACGTAGCGTAGCACATTATAATTTTTATTTTGGACAAGTCACAGTGACCGGATGTTTAGTATTCACCCAACTGAATGATTGCTAAATAATTTTGATTGTATACCGAGTATGATTGATAGGCTTGGAAGTGATCATAACGTTATCTTTCGAGTAAGCCATTG